>VUQG01004436.1:0-11834 GCA_015106755.1 Etia nguti
GTTCTCAGCGTGTTGGGTTTTTTTTTTTTTTTTTTTTTTAAATGGCACATTTTATCTTCCATCTGGTTGGCTTATGACTCTCGACTTTATTTGTTTGTTTATCTTTTAATGTATTCTAAGAGCATTTCCATAGCCTTTTATGAGCCTGTGTTTGATCTGCATCTGTGACGAGTTTGTGGAGTGACGCCACAGTTGTTTCCAGGTCTGGTTTGTCACCCCTTTTCACCTGTTTTTGGTCATTTAAAAAATTGTTTAAAATTTTTCTTTTTAATGTGTGTGTGTGTGTGCATGCTTGGTGTTTATCGGAGGGGGTAATAAGAAGCTTCTTTCTTCCCCTGTATTCCCTTAATTGACATTTGATTCCCCAAACAGGTCGAATGCAGACAGTGTGTGCAGGTGTGTGTATGTTTAGAAAGACACATCTAAGTGGGGTGGTATTGTGTGTGTGTGTGTGAGAGAGCAGGTGCTAAATGCCAGACACTCTGTTTAACTCGAGGGATGTCTTAGATTGTGTAGCCCACGCAGAACTCTGTGCACCTGTGTTTTGTTTTGTTTTTTTTCTCGTGAGCACCGCCACACGTGCCTGCTCGTGCTCCCAGCCATACGAAGAATGGACTGTACAGACTTTAAGCTTGTAATATTTAATAGCTTGACACCTGAGCCAGGAAGCGTGTCTCCATTTATGGCAGATGGTGTTCAGCTGAAATCTCATGTTCCATTCTGACTACAGTTCAAGCTGGAATGGAAAGCAACAGGAGACCAAATTGGTGTCTTTACAAAAAAACACCCCCAAAAAACCATAAAGTCGGTGTGTCGCGTGAGAGTAAAACCAAAGGCCATTTAATTAGGCGTGTGTGTCTGCCTGTGTGTGTGTGTGTGTAGGGGGTTTTATCTCTATTAATTACTATTATGTTGCATGTTCCACCTGTGTCTACATGGGTTTACTCCGGATGCCCTGTCTTCCTCCAACAGAGCAAAGACAAGCATGTCAGGTTAGCTGTGGATGTCAAGTAAAATGCTTAATGTGCATAGACATTGGTCAGGAAGCCCTATATAAAGTAAAAAGTATAAAGTAAATAAAAAAATAATCTTTCATTCTGTCAGCTTTGTTAAAGTGCCACAGTGTCAGATTGCCTTTCTATTTGCGCCTCTCTCTTCCTTTAGGTAAGCAGGTACGTCTTGCTCTTTGTGGTTGCATGAAGATGGAGTTGCAGGTACTTTAGACAGGCTGGAGAGGACTGTTTGCTCAGTTTCAGTTCCATGTCTGGCCTGTTTGAGTTCCAGATGCTCTAACTCAGACAAGCTGTGCTCCAAAAGTCCCTGAATAATGAATCTCAAGCACAAGAAGACTGGTTGATGTGAGTGTGCATTTCTTTGTGTCTAGTTTGTGAACCTTTGCCCGTGTCTGTATGTGTTGGCACATTAGCATTCCACTGTGTCTGCTCGCAAGTTGCTTACATTTCTGTTTAAAATCTGAGTGCGTGACAGTTATTTGTACTAATCATTGGAAGCATTAGATTGGATCAATAGAAATGCATCACATACTGTGGTCGCAGTAATAAGCAATCTCATTATTCAATCAGAATAACTAAATACGACTATCATAGGTTATTGGATAGTTCTTTCTTTAAAAAAAAGGAAAAATATATAAATAAATATGCATATTTGCTTTTTTTGACAGAATTTGCATGTTTAAGAAGATCAGTCCAACTCATTTATTCATGTGTAAACAGTTGATTTTCTACTTATTCTAATTGGTTAAGTATCTTCAAATTCAACTTCTTTTTGTGTGTGTAACTGAGTGACGGAGCTTTTCCTGCTGTAACTGTTTTGGGAGGGTGTGTGTAAGAAGACTCATTTGGGTTATCTTAGGAGCTAGTGGTGCATGTTATTAGCAAAGAGACAATCCCCCTGTTGAGCCTGATTAATGATGTAGGACAACAGAAGGGTGTGTGGATGGGGCAAACATAACAGACCCACACTGGACACGCACACACAGAGCCATGCACATTTGGTTTGCTCTTACCTCACTGCCTGCCTGGTGCAACAATCAGATTTTAGTTAGCTGACACCTGTGAGCTCCAGCAGGTCATAACAGGTGAAGATGAGTTTATTTATTTTTTTAGTGTGTCTGAAACACTTTACTTATTAAGGTTTCTCACATGACGTCATGCGCACATTGAGAGTTGTCTGTCATATTGGACGCGATACAATCACTGGTTGCTAAAGAGAAATGTGTATTCCCCAACTGGCTGTCAGTGGTTCCAAGTGGTTTCTGGGCCATAAACCTTGCTGTGACTGCTTTGGTTGCTAGCTGATTGCCACAGCTGCCTGTAGTTTTTCACGTTTGTCTGCAAATACTAACTACTAACTGAGCAGCAGTACAACTGGAAAAGGTGTGACGCAAACTGGAAATGGAGGTTCCCCTTTAAAGTAAGAGCAGATGGGCAGTTTTTGTAGAGATGTCCGTCACTTCCATCCAAACTAGCGGCGGGGAGAAAAAAATCGATACAGCATAGGACCACGTTGCAATACTCACGACCACTTTGATTGCAAAGCCACTGCACATTCGCCTGATAGAAGATAACCTTCCTGCAAGCAGTTGCAGTCTAACTCGGACTGACTGCAATCACTCTCAGAGAGACTGTGGAACATTTGCAGATAAATAAATAAAATGTAGACCAATTGCCAACATGCTGCCATCAGTCTGAATGACTCTTGGTCCATGAGAACAACTCAAGGGGATAAATCGCAATATATGTTCCAGCAATACTCAGCATGTCACAAAATGTTAAAAAGAAGCTGGATTGAAGTAATACTGTCTGGTGATTCCCAGCTTTAATTCAAACTGCAGCCATAATTTTGGTTGATACTGAGTTTCACAAGTCTCAGTGAAAGTGGAAGCCACTTTAATGATAGCTGCCTGACAGATCGACAGAGCACTTGGTGGATTTGGCCGGGCCTCTGGAGCATGAGCGTACTTGGCCTTAAAAGTTTACAGTCAGTGTTGCACAACAAGAAAGACATCATTGCCTGCACACGTCGTGTCGAGCATCACTTGTGCTGTCAGGGGCTTCTGACTACGCTGTTTCTTGGAAGTGTTAGTTTCATAATCAGTGAAATGGTGTTTTTCTTTAGCAGCCACATCTGTGCCACATTGGGTTGTTTTAACAGTGCTCAGCTTTTAGTCAGCACCCTTCATAGTTGCATAATACCAGAAATGGATAGATTTATAACAACAAATGTCAAATTCAATTCATTTCCCAGAACGCTTTGTGGTGCTGATTAAATGAAACTCATCTTTCTTCATTTATCACTTTCGCTGTGTGGGACTGTGTTCTTACTGTGGGAAGTCTTCATCCACATCTGGGTTTTTTCTAAGTTTTTGGAAGGAGAGGCACATCAGGCATCTGCAAAACTAGAAGAAAGTATTTTGAAATTTGCTGTATTTGCCCGTTAGTCCACAAAAATTTGGGGCTTGATCACAGCAGTTGGCTGCCCATCCCTGAGACTCGTTCTGCCGGAGGTTTCTTCCTGTTAAAAAGGAGTTTTTCCTTCTCACTGTTGTCAAGTGCTTGCTCAAAGGGAAACGTCTGATTATGTAGGTTTTTTTCTGTATTATTGTAGGGTCTTTACCTTACCATAGAAAGCGCCTTGAGGCAACTGTTGTTGTGATTTGATGCTATATATATTGAGTGTGACATGGGGAATCATCTTAACTCTACTATATTTAAATCTACTTAAACATTTAGCTACAACAGATCATATATGTAGGTGGCTTTCAAAACATTGAGCAGTTTTGGAAAGAATAATTCAACAAAAATAATCAAATCTAACCATTGATTTAGGTGAGTGTGTGCCTGTGCACGTGTGTGTGCCTGTGCGTGTGTGTGTGTGTGTGCGCGTTTGCTTCTACTGTGTTTAACTAGAAGTTGACTGTGACAGAGTTGGACTAATCCTCAGGCTGCCATCTGTTGTTTGACCTCCTCCTTATCAACACATAAGTAGCCTCCACAGGTCCAGTGTGTGTTTGTGTGCCCATGCCCAGTAATGAGGTGTGTTTGTTTGTGTGTGCAGAGCATGACTGTCAGTCAGCCAACGTGAGCCAGACAAGTTTGGAGGCAGTGGGGTGGGGATTGTCATTAGCACGACCTAACACAGACCTTGTTTGAGGTTAATAGGGTCATGCTCCTGCTAAAGGTACACATGTGGGACTTATTTCAGACCAAAGGTTAGATTGGCAGACAGGGGAGACCAGTTTTGGGTCCGCTTGCCTTGTGGGTATATGTCATGATCATATTTCAGAATAGTTCCACTTACGGATGTCGGCATGCATTGCAGTTCAAGAAGCTGATTGAAATTCATTCTATTCATTCTAAGACCAGCATGAAGAAATGAGAAGTGAATTCATTATTTCTGTCATATGTTGTTTCAGCCTTGGAACTCCTTTGTGTTGATTTCCATTTGAAATAAAAGTCTAGACAATTTTTTTTTTCCTTTTTTCGCTTTGTTTCCCATTTAAAGCTTAATTGTGTTTGTGAAATATTTTTGTACCTTCCATTACAGGCATGTTAACATTAGCAAAAGTAAATGTCACAGTTAGTGAAGGTTTATTTATAAAACAGAGTTTTATTAGAGGCGATGTCATCGTTGTGAAGTCCCAGGGGCGTGGAATCATTTGTGGTGTCACAAATCAAACATACAGCTCTACAACAGATGATATTAGGCAGTGGCCCTCAGTGAGCTATGAAGGTATCTTCTGCTGTGTGTATAACAAACGTGTTGTACATGTTGTGTTTGGGACGCTAACTCTATCGTCTTGATGTTGCCCTTGTTGCAGTAACTAATGTCCTTTTAAAAAATATATATATTGCTACAGGTTTTTGATTAAGTTCATTTGTCACAATCAGCCCCTTGAGAGTCTTGACCCACTAATCTTGGCTAACAAATCAGTTCTAATCTATCTAGCATTATCATAGCTTCACCACAGTAAGCTAGGCAGCTGCATACTAGTCACTGTGAGACTTGCTATGGTTCACCAAAATCTTTCATGCTGGAAACAAAGTCCCATCTGTTAATTCTTGTTTTAATTGTCGTTTTATTGGTTTTTGAACTTCTCACAGAGAGTCTGATGAGATTAAAATTTCTCTTGTTTATAATGTAAATTCTAGTGCAGAGCCTGATCAAAACATAGCTGTGTGAAATAGGACATTGGGCCTTTTGCTGCCATTTATGGTTTTCTCCTCCCCTCTTCTCTCTTTCACTGTTTGTGAGCAGAGAGTTGTTCAAAGGAGCACAATAGGAAAAGGAAACTATAACCAAAATATGAGACCTGCTCATCCAGACAACTTTAAACTTGACACTTGACTTCTTAGCTACCCAGCAATAGAGCAGATGAAGTACGCTAGCTGAAACTCAGAACACACACACACACAGAGCTTTTTTCTTCTTTTTTTTTTCTATTGCCAGCAGCCCTGTTGCTTAGCACCAGCCTTGTCCAGGAGTAATAAAATCAACCTACAATCCCTCTAAAGATCACAAATTAACACATTTTGTTTAATCTGTACAAAATCATAGTATAAAACAAATCTAGTTTTTTGCATGAGGTTGCGAGACCATTTCTTGACTTGCAAAGCCTCATGGTCACTGTGGAGTTCTCAGGTGACCAGCAGAGACTACAAGAATTCCTTTTTTTCCCTTTTTTGGGGTAAAATTTGTTATCTTTGGGAGGAGTCGGGTAACACGCGTTTCTGTGATTTTCATACTTTGTGCTCAGCGAATTACATTTAAAAAGAACGATGCTCCCATCGAGAGGAGGTAAGGGAGCTGAAGTTGGCTGAGAGTGACCTCAAAGATTCAAGATGAGTTGCTCTCATCACAATGAGCAACATACACACGTCGCTTCATATCTTACACACTCGCAGTATGTATGTATATTAAATAAAATATTGATCTCAGTGGGTTTGATGAGGCATGTTTGTTCTCTTTTCCTCTCGTCATACTGAAAAATGTGATTTCCTCTCTTCACCTCAGTATATTTTTACGCCCACTCTGCTTCTGTTGTTCTCTCTTTTTCCACTTCTACGTAACGTTATTTGACTATTCTCAGTGATATTTCTGACAGGCTTTTTTGGTGTGAGTCATCCCACTTCACTGCAGTTTTGTCCTGAAATAGGTTTGAATTGCGACAGCGTCAGTCTTTTTTTTTCTTTAGGAAGATGGTTTTTAGCTCTGTAATGTTAAAAAGGTTGAAGCTGAGTCGTGGTTTGTGGATGATGATGATGTCCAGAGCTGTTGTGTGGGATGTGCACTATTGGCTGTTTGAACTTTCTCATTCACAAATTCTTGCCTAATGTCCTATTTTGGTAAATGTTTCCATGGGAAGACAAAAATTATTTAAGGCAGAAGATTATTAAAACCTTTTTTCTTTTTTTTTTCAGGCTTTGCTTGCCGATATATTAATGATGACAGAGGTTAAAGTAAAAGATGTGTTCCTTTCCATTTGTAAAACGCTGAACAGAACATCCTTCCTTCACACGACAGTTGTACACTCCTGGCAAGTGTGGACAGTTCCTCTCAACATTGTTCAAATCCCACAGCTGGGGAAGCATCCAAGGCCAGACCTGTTCAACACACTAGACTGTCTAATGATTTGTGCCGTGTCTAATTTGTTCTCCATATGGTGCATACACACACGCACAGACACATAGACACAGTGAAACCTGTCTGACCTTTGTTCCATCTCTCTCTTTCCAAACTGCTAATATTATTTGCTCTGCTGTTTGAGAGCTGTTTCTAAGGAAAGGTGCTGGTTAGCTGTCCTGATCAACTAGCATTAATCCACTTGATTGGATTCAATGAGCCACACAGGATTCATTTACCATTCAGACCTGACTGGAGCTATGTGCAGCGTACAGTAGGAAATTGGAAAGAATTGCGATGTAGTTTGGAATCAGAACAGAGCATCTGTGAATACCTAGCCTTGGCCAAATACATAGTTACTTTATTAGAACATCCTCTCTGATTGAACCAACATAGAGGAGTAGGTTGGGGATTTGAGGTGGAAGTAATAATGCTTTACTCGAAAACATCAGGGAAACGGGTCAAATCATCCCTGGATGAGCTTGAGAGGGTGCAGCGACAGGGCGCTTCAGCAGGTTAAACCCTTAAGAGCTTCTTCTTTCTATAAGAAAGAAGAGCGAATGAGGCGGGAACGAGATGGGGAGGAAAAAATTGTGTTAGGATATTTGCTTTGTACCCAGGTGGTGTAAATTGACCTATTGCACCACCAGTACATGTTATTAGCAGAGCAGTTCCCTTTTCTCTCTTATTCTCTCTTATTTTTTTTTTTCTTTTGAGCTCCCCTTTTCATTTTTGCATTGATTTACATGTTCATGGTTTCAACCTTTGTAGTGCAAAAAAACCCCCTCTAACTTTCATTTTAGCTAATGAGTGCTGAATTTGAATGGGGGTATTTTTTGTGATGAGGAAACCTTCTCAGGTGAAATTTGCAATGCAAGTGGCATGGATAGTATCATTAGGAAAAATAGGGCAGCAAGGCACATTTGGATTATTTTTGGTTTGAAGAAGCTCCTTTCTTCTACAATTATAACACAAAGGCAAATGTAACACTTTTTTACCAATTAGGAAGTTTTTTTTAGTCTGACTTTACCAAACTTCCTTCTTTCAGTTTGAGTGAAGAGCAATTAATTTAAACTGCAAAGATGTTATAGAAATGTGCCTCTGTAACTGTACAATGAAATTGTGGGTGCTCCACACCAACTGTGCTGGAATAAAATATAAATGGTAGACGGCAGGAATAAATAGCACACAGGAAAGATATACATACAGTGAAGGGGGATGTATACAAAAGGAGAGAAATGTATACAAAAGTGATGTAAGTTTTGTCATCAAGCAGCGAGAGCGGACATCTGTGTGTCTGTTTTCCAGTCTTAAATGAGAAATCGACGATACCCACAATGCTTCGTTTGGGTACAGCTGTTATTTACTTTCAAATGCTCTGAAAAATCTGTTGTTACTGCTGCTGGGTTTTTTCTATCCTTCGTATTCTAGTTAGATTTTTAAAAGGTTTCTACGACTTGATCAATAAGTTTATTAATAGATAATGACTATAATTATTTGTGAGCCTGATACAATTACTGCTTCTCTCTTCTTTGTTCTGCTATCCAGTTTTACATTGGAGCTAACCAAGCATCCAATTGAAGTCAGTTCTTTAAGGAATTAAGTCTCGCTTTATTGCTTTTCACAGAAGAAAATCTTCTCATTTACCACCTTATTTTCTTCTGGTGCTCTTCTTTTAGGTTTTGGTGTTTCAAAAGAAATACCTCATCGTGGCTGTCTATAGCCTGGTACAGCTCTCTTTTGGTTTTGCTAACTACTTCTGAAGTGTTTTTGCATATATAGAAACAGAAACAAAACAAAAACAAACATTAGATCATTATTTCTCTGAAGTGATTATCTTATATTCCATTGCTGCATGAGTGTTCAGAGTATTTCTTCCTTAAGAAACTGCTCTGTTCAATATACAGCTGACACAAAGCAGTGTGCAAGATGGCACCAATTCAAATTACTGGTGGGTCTTTCTAGCCATTTGTATTTTTTCTGTGTCCGAGCCTGGCTGGGGCCGGGCTGGTAGCTGACAGCAGATGATCCCTTTTTTAATGAGATTTTTTTTCCCTCCCCTCTCTGTCTCGCTTCATGGCGCCACAAGGGAATCATCTTAGTCAGACAGAAGCCCTGAACCATGAACAGAAAAGCCTGGACACAGATAGGACACCAGCAGACAGGCAGGGAGAACGAAAGGATAAAAGGAAGGACGGAGAGAAACCTTGAGAGGGGGAGAGGGAAAGGAGAAATTATAGTTATTGTTATATATTGACAGACAGTTCCCTAACTAGTTGTCAAGTCAGCTGAGATTCTGATGTGCATTTGATATGAATGAGTTCAGACTTGAATTAGCTTTAGGTGACAAATTAGGGCAAGCCACGTTTTGCTTTTTAACTTTAGATTGAATAGATGCTGTTTTCAAGGACACAATCTATTTCTCATAATGACTATACATAGCTGATGTCTTTTATGTCAGTACTCAGTAATTTTCACAGTATGTCATTTATGCTACATTTGAGCCATGGGCCCTATCAAGAACATTATTCAGAATCTGAAATCTGAAAACATTGTCATCTAAATATTAGATTTACAACTCTAGAAACCACAAGTAAGTCGGAGCCGGAGAGTAACGTGCTCTTTTAGGATAATACTATACTGTGAGGTCTATAAGATTTGATTGGGCCTGAATAATCAAGACTTTCCATGTGAGAAGGATTTAGACTTTTGGTTAGACACCATGTGTCTGAGATTTTAAGGGTGAAATATAATGACTTTTTTTAAACCTTTTTTTTTTTTTGTCTTAAGGCCTGAATTATGTGATATTCAGACCTTAAGACATGCCTGTATCTAAATTTTTTTTTGTCATCTAGCTTAATAGGTCATTAACACTGGGTATCATCGGCCTAGCAATGAAAATGCTTGGAGTTTTTTCTAATAATATGGAAGAATGCATAATGCAAAAAATATTGGTACCAGCTCAAAACCCTGTGGAACTCCATGTTTACATCAACATGGGCTACTGACTTCATATTTACATGAAAGACTAAATTTGCTACATCTTAAAGATGACCTGGCTTTACTGAGGGCTTTGTTATAGAGCAACAGGCCAAATGAAGATCTTCTAAATGAGTGCAATACCATTTCCTTCTGTACTTACACGTTATCTGTTTTAATGCATGCCATTTGTGAGTTGTACCAAGGAAACACCAGACAGTCACCTCTCAATTTTTATTTTATTTTTTTTCCAGAGGAGTTACAGAATCCAGCATTGTACGTAGTGAGGGTGTAACACTACTAACAAGACAATTGGCCTCTGTGGGAGTGAAGTTTAGGTAGTTGCTTTGCATTGTGTTGGCTCATGGCGTTAACAAGATAACTTAAGCACTTGAGCACTACTTTAAATTTTGTTACAGAACCTTCAGAAAGACATCTAGTGTAATTAAATATTTGAGTGCTTAAAATAACATTGATTTTAAAATTAAATGTTAAAAAATGGTCAGACAAGAGTTTTTAGGAAATACTGTGATATGTTATTTAATGTGTTCCAAGTGTGATTAAAACAGCGAGTGAGCTTATTTGCATTTTAAGAAAAAACATTTTAGTTTAATAATAAATTATATACATTGTTAAAGCCGTTACTTTCAGTATGGCTAGTGGGTTCAAATCACCCACTATTATTATTTTATCTGAGCCTAGCACTGAATCAGAAAAGTCTGAGAACTCTGACAGAGAGTTCAGGTGGGCTATAGATAACAACAAATAAAATTAAAAGTTTGGTTTATTTCTAGGCTAGAATTAAAGTCTCTATTATAATGATTTGCTGAATTTGTGGGTTCATGCCAATTGTAAGCAGTATTCAGACTGGGGGACCAAACCTGGGAATGGCTCAGACCTGGAAGACTTCAGATGCTACTGGACCGGTCACCCAGAGGAGTGGTGCTCAAATGGTGATTGTAACAGTTGGTCGGTACATCTGAGTAGCCAAAGGAACATTGGCCATGTGCTGTAAACCATAAGATCCATTCACCCATCCATTAATCATCTGTTTCGTCAGTTTAGAGTTAATGTGTCTGGATTGTATTTGCATACATTTATTACATTTAGTCTAGTGGAAGACCAGAGCACAATCTACTCTTGTACATTACGTTAGATTTCACTCTTCAGCTGATACAGGGAGAAAATTGAGTTTTTTATTTAATGCTGCTGTAATTATATTAATTTTGTGTGATGGGGAAGACTTTTGAAATAAACAAAGTGGCATGGATGTGGAGTGTTATTTGATCTGTTGATCAGGCTTGTCCACTAGTTTGGTTTAGTCTAAAATATTTTTAAAACTCTTGAATGGGTTGCCACAGAACTATGAAGACATGCCTTAGGGTCCACAGACAACTTAGCTTAAAGAATAATCATTTGCTAAACTTTGTAGATTTTTGAAAACCTACTTTTATATTTAAAATGTCTGCCTCAGTTATACTTTAGTAGTGTAGTTATCAAATGTTAGCATAGCACGCTAATACGGCTAATTGAAACCATGGTTATACTCTGTTATTGATATTGACAGCTGGAGACCCAATAGCCAACTTGGCGTTTTTGTTTTACATCTTTGATGTCTGATTGATCTCCAGCACTTGGTGTCCAATGCATAGTTGGTGCACTGTGAAGTAAAATCTTCCACGATCAGTGTGCGTGGTCAAAAAACAGGGAGACACACAGACGTATGCGCTCACTGCCTGATGACGAAATTTACATCACTTGAACTTGAGCTGACTGTAGATGACCTGCGACATGATGTGGAAATATAATCAAGCCTTAAGATAGTGATTGTCCTAAACAGCAGACGTGCAAAACAATTTTTATGTGACTATAATGTTAGCAAATCACGACCTGTCTCAAAGCACTGTGATAGACTGTTATGTTTTTTGCTCTGCGCTTATAACTCCACATATGCTTAGCAGGCTACACTGCAAAATGACTTTAAATATACTGTACTTACAGATGTATCTCAGACTGCACATCAATCTTATTTTGATAATGTATCATCAGCATATTTAGAAAAAATTTACAACCAGATTTCATGGGTTTCATCTATTTTGTGAGTTACTATAATTGGCACTAGTTTATGTTAAGACCAGATGTATCGGGGTCATTTATCTGCCCATTAATCTACCAATTTATCTAATCACCATCTAACCATACTGCCAGCTACC
>VUQG01004437.1:1991-13200 GCA_015106755.1 Etia nguti
CCCCCACCCCCCCCCCCCCCCCCTTTCCTTTATGGACTTTGTTGAATGATTGTTGAAATCATGAAGACTTTTGTATATTTGTGAGATTACACCTTTCTTAATTTCTGACTTTTAAGCATTTATAAATAGTTGGTTGGTTGGTTTGGTCTTTAATGTTTCGAGTATAAAAGTTTCTTAACTGTAGATGTCTATAGTGGTCTCGATTTTCTAAATGAAATGTTTGCTTTAAAGTTTGAAAACTCATAACTTCATCTTCCTTTACAATGCCACATATCAATGTGATTCCTTTTTCTGTCCAGGTTTTAAAACTAGCATGTAATTGATTTGGTGTAAATTCCGAATCATATGCACACATTTCAATATTTTATATCCTTCTCCAGCTTATTTTCTTTTATCACCATTTTCCAAACCCTAGTGTGGCTTTTACCCTGTTTTAACAATGAAGTCCTGTAGATTTGTATCTGCCAGCACTGCCTGTATATGCATATTGGTTATTGTTGTTACATATGATGGATCACACCAGTGCAGCCCTGATCATTGCTGAAGTATAATATTTTTTTAAACGTGGTGGGCACCAGCCACTGTTTTCTAATGTTTTGTATCATATTCCAGGTCTTGTCATATAAATCTAGAGATCGTTTTATCCCATTCAGTAAAATTTTTGTGATTAATCCTGAGTGGGAGGGTCTGAAACAAATATAGAAATCTTGGTAAAACATTAATTTTGATGGTTTCTCTTCAAGAGCTTATGCTCAGACATGGGATATGATTCCATTTTATAAGATCCTCTTTGACTCTTTGATACAAAAAATTACAACCATTTATATCTTTGGTAAGTGTTCCATTTCAGTGGGTGTGCTTGTTTGAGTTTTTCAGATGGACTGTAATTATAGGGCTTCGGTTTATATCCTGTCATTGGACCAACTTTTTTAAGACGGTTCATTACCTCGGGCAGGGCCTCCTGACCATTAATCCTAAGCCTTGCAGTTGGATTGTCATATAATGCCTTTACATAGTTTATCACCAGCTCATTAAAACCAAATTTATGCAGTACTCTGTATCGGTACTGCCAACTAACTGAGTCAAATACCTTTTCAAGACCCAGGATCACAGCCTGCTCTGTATGTTGTTGTATATAGTTCATTATGTGTAAAGTGCATCTTGTATTATCCTGGGTTTGACATTTATGTATAAAGCCAGCTTGATCATCATGTATGAGGTTGGGGAGTATTTTGTCCATTCATTTTGCCATTATGGATGTACAGATGCAGTAATCTACACCGAGCACAGAGACTGGCCTGTATGACCCACACTCTTTCTTATCCTTGGCCTCCTTCGGTATAACAGATATAATTGCTTCTTTCCAGGTAGGTGGGATTTGTGCCTTTTCAAGTGCCCAGTTACATGTTTTCTCCTCTTTGAATGCCTTATAGAATTCGGATGTGAACCCATCACTTCCTGGCAATTTGTTACCTTTCAGGTTTCTTACGGCTGTTTCTAATCCCTTTACTGTTATTTCAGCGGCTAGTTGTTTATTCTGATCTTCACTCCTGACAGGTAAATTAAGCGTTTCAACAAATATGACCATTTGATCAATTCCCACATCTGTAGTTTTAGAAAAGAGTTGTTTATATAAGGTTCCAAAGACATACCGGATCTTACCCTGCTTACTTTCTATTGTGTTTTTCTGGGGATCTCTTATTTTGTATATTGACGTTTCTTAAGTTTCCATGCCAATAATTTAGTAAATTTAGAGCTGTTTTTGTAATATCTTTGTCTAGAAAATGGCATCTTCTGTTCAATTTCCTGAGTGTCTATGAAGTTAATTTCATTTCTTCATTTGTTCTGGTGTTTCGGATTTTGGTTTTGTGCATGGCTGCTTCCCAGCTGCTTCAACTGTTTTGGGAAATCGTGTAGTTTTTCCTGGTAAAGTTTCTTTCTCTTTGAGGCTTTTGCAGTAATTTTTCCTCTTAATACTGGCTTTGCTGCGTCCCACAGTATCGGTGGGGACACCTCTCCATTATCATTTTCTTTCATGTATGTTTGAATTTCATTGGCTGGGCTTGAATCTCCATGTTGTTTCTCTTTAGTTTTCCTCTAAGTCAACTACAATATTTATTGGGGCATGGTCGCTCAGATCTACTGTTCCGACGTCTGAGTCGATAGTTCTTGATCTGTCCCTGCGTTAGACAACGAAATAGTCTATTCTGATATATGATGAGTGATGTGAGGAATAGGGAACATTTCCCTCCATACATCAATCAAACCCATGTGCTTCATCAGCTCTTTCACTTTTTTAACACTTGTTTTGTTGGAGGCTGTTTGTTTTGGGTTTAAATGTATGTTCAGATCACCTCCACAAACCAGGAATCCTTTAGAATGGCTAATCATCAACTTTATCATCTTCTTGTAAAAAGAGAAAGTACTGCCAGGTGGGATATACACGCTAATCACAGTGAATCAGTCAGTACCAGTCAGTCCCATACCTTTTGCCTATAACTGTCTTTTGTTAATATTATTTTGGTTCTTACTGAGGAGATTTCCTTCTGTAGACCTGGAGCTAGACCTTTACTGGGAGTCCTCGGTCCTTCGGGTCTTTTGTAGCCTCCTCAGCTGAGTGGTAGAGCTGTGTCCCCTCCTCATAGAACACCCACAGCCTGGCTGGATACGGTGTCTGGAATCAGTTTCTTCTCCTTCAGCTTCACTTTCTTGTATTCTTTTTGTTTATTCAGCACAGCTGTTGGATAATGATGACTGAAATAAATCCTCCGATTTGTTACCTTTATGTCTTTCTTAATCCGTGCTTTACGTAGAATGTCCTCTTTTGTTTCGCAGTGGTGAAATGTGATCACTGTCGATCTGGGTCTCTCGGTGGAGGCAGGCTTGGAGGCGAGTGCTCTGTGTGCCCTTTCAATGTGCAGCTCAGGGTCCAGGTTTTCTCTGATGAGTTTCTCCACAAAACCTCTCGTCGAGTCCCCCTCTTCATTTTCTGGGACATTATATATCCTAATGCTGTCTCTCCTGGCTCTCCCCTCCTGGTCAGTAAGTTTTCCATCGTGTCGGGCTTGAGCTTTAAGCATGTGTTTCGTCACCTGCTCCAGTATTTGAGCTTTCGGCTGCTTTGATGTGGTTTTCCACCGCTCCGATTCTCCTGTAAGTCTTATGAATTTCACCTTTTATGTCTTCGAGCTGAGTGTTGGTCTCCTTTTGGAATTCTTGAATTCCTGGTAAGATTATCTCCATATTTACCCTAGCAGGTTCGTTGGATGTCTGCCTCGTGTTGTCTTTAGCATTGCCACCACATAGCGAGTCCTCATCCATTTAGTTTAACTGGTTTCCATTGCTGTCCTGCTTTCAGACTGTCTTTAACATCAAACAGGTTTTAAATTCCAGTTTGCAGGACATGTTGCTGTTTTTGATCGGAGGAAGTGTGGCCATCTTGAGAGAGAGAGAGAGAGAGAGAGAGAGAGGGGAGCAGGAAACCCCCATTGTTTGTTTGTTTGTTTGTTTGTTTGTTTGTTTGTTTTTTTTCTCATTGCTTGAGTGTAGAAGCAGAGATATTGATAGATAAACATAGAGATATAGGTATAAATATAAAAGGACAAGTATGTGTGCAAATAGATGTCCTGGTGTACAAAGTGGCGGCGTGCACTGAGGTGTGATTAATCCTGTTCCACATGTGTGGATCTGACTCCAGTGGATGAATGAAAGAGTCTGACAGCAGCAGAAGGAACGAGCTCCTGTAACGTTCCCTCAGACAGCCAGGCTGAAGGAACCTGTTGCTGAAACTGCTCTTCAGATTGTCCAGTGTGTTATGGAGGGAGTCACTGTTCATGACTGGGAACCCGTCTGTCACTGATCACCTCCTCCAGGGTTGGAGCTTCAGAGCAGCCTGCTGCACACACTGAAGGATCTGAGCTCAGACTCTTTCTGTAGGCAGCGTCCGTGCTGGGAGACCACTCCAGCTTGTGATCCAGCTGGACTCACAGATACTTACAGGATGTGAGTTTTTCCACATCAGTCCCACCAAAGCAGACAGGTGAGGGTCGGGATCTATTGTTGTTTTTTCTTTTAAAGGCAAAAGAATTAGGTTGGGGACACAAGTGGAGGTCATCATTCATGGCGCAGCACAATGCGCCAACGCTTTGTGTCATCATTCATTACTGTTTGAGATGTTACATGTTTTGTAGGAACACGCTTTCATATCATGTATTTAAGGCCACTTTATTGTCCATGTTGTTCTTCTTCAGTGTTCAAAGGTGCCAGACGGTCAAGCTCATTAAATGAATGATGTCATTATGCTTTCAAACACCTTTGTTTAGTTGGTTTTTGGCATTTTCCATGATGCGGTTTATATCTGACTGTGTGAGACCATCTCATAAGGAAAGCAGAACGTTCCAGACATTTCCACATCTCTTGCACGATTTGTTCTCTTATAAAGTGTTTGTCCTTGTTCCTGATGTGCTGACACGTCTGCCCGAGAGCAGCTTTCAAACACAAAGCGTCCGGGTCGAGATGCATCTTTCACAAAAGGGAACAAGATATCTCGAGATGTTCTGGGAGTGCGTTCCTCTTTGCTGTTGGAAAACCGCACACAGATGCAGCATGTTTGGTCGTTCCCTTTGCAGTAGTGACAGGAGGACACAGCAGCTTTTAGGTTTTTAAACCAGTACTGTGGTGTTTGTGCTCCGGGTCAGATCCTCCTCTGTGTCACTGGGATTGTCTCATCCTCAGAATTGATGATGCTATTGCTGGACTGGGCGGGGGTGTGGACATGGGTGTTAAAGGGTGGAGAGTACAGGGCACGCAACACAGCCCTGTGGGGAGCCAGGGTTAAGGCTCTGGTAATGAGGGGCCCCGCTCATCCACCCTGGGAGCAATCACACAGAAGTGAGGCAGTCAGGGGTCGTCAGCTGGTCACCAATCTATGACCAGGACGTGAGCTGAAGTCCACAAAGAGCAGCGTAGTGTTGCTCGCCTGATTGAGGACGACGGAATCCCAGAAATGTATAAAAGGCGACGTGTTGAAATTAAAAATAAATCTATTTTT
Organism: Etia nguti; assembly: GCA_015106755.1. Taxonomy (NCBI): domain Eukaryota; kingdom Metazoa; phylum Chordata; class Actinopteri; order Cichliformes; family Cichlidae; genus Etia; species Etia nguti. The sequence goes on from VUQG01004437.1 coordinate 7,042, forward strand.
TCCTGTGGCAGTGAAACTGAAATAAAGATGCTTTGTTTTCAGACAACCCCTATACATTTGTGTGTGTGTGTGTGTGTGTGGACATTATTGTCTCATATGTGTTTTGTAGTTTGAACTAATGTTTTTGTGGTTTGTGTCTCTTTGTCTGTGAGGAGGAGCAGCAGCTCTGTGATCTGAAGATGAACTCCAGTGAGGACCAGGAGGAGCCGACGCCTCTACACATTAAAGAGGAACAGGAGGAAGTGTGCACCAGCCAGGAGGATGAGCAGCTCGTCCTGAAGGAGGAGACTGACGCCTTCTTGGTGACTACTTTTGATGACAGTGACCACAGTGAACCAGAAGCTAACGGTCACCAGCTTTTCTCTGACGGCGCTCCCGGCAGCTCTCCGGTGTCAGAGAGTCAGCGTGACGCCGACTCGAGTAAAAAGCCTTTTAAATGTAATGTTTGTGGAAAAGCCTTTAAGAAAAATTCTTACGTAAAGGAACACCAGAAAATCCACTCGGGCGAGAAGCCGTATACTTGCCAAACGTGTGAGAAGAGTTTCACTCGGAGGGCTCACCTGTTGGGTCACATGAGAACCCACACGGGCGAGAAGCCGTATTCCTGTGAAACGTGCGGGAAAGGTTTTACTCAGAGCAGTCACCTGCTGAGCCACATGCGACTTCACACGGGTGAGAAGCCATACGCTTGTGAAATATGCGGGAAAGGTTTTATTCAGAGGGGTCACCTGCTGGTCCACGTGAGAACGCACACCGATGAGAAGCCGCACACCTGCGAAGAATGTGGGAAGAGTTTCCGATTCAGCGGCACTTTGTCGGTGCACATGAGAACGCACACGGGCGAGAAGCCGTATTCTTGCAAAGCCTGCGGGAAAAGTTTCCGTCAGAAAAAGATTCTGTCTGTGCACATGAGAACGCACACGGGCGAGAAGCCGTATCCCTGCAAAGCCTGTGGGAAGAGCTTCCGCCAAAAAAACATCCTGTCCGTGCACATGAGAACGCACACGGGCGAGAAGCCATACTCGTGCAAGAGCTGCGGGAAAAGTTTCCGTCAGAAGAGCATCCTGTCCGTGCATATGAAAACGCACGCAGGCGAGGAGCTGTATCCCTGCGACGCGTGCGGCGCAACTTTTCCGTCCAGTCACAGCTTGTTGGAGCACCTGGACACTCACACAGGTGAGGAGTCGTAGCCTGGAAAGATGCAGGTCGGAGTGAATATGGGAGCGGGGTGTTGGCGTCTGCCTCCCGCCTGGACTTTTGGCTCCGACAGCAAAGCAGCTCGTCAGCTCGTGTCGTTCATGCAGCCGTTTTCCTTTGCTTTGTGCATCCAACCGTCATCCTAACCGTACCAGCGCGCTCTGCTATTCCTGTCATGTTCTCATCTACGGTTCCTGACCTGGATTCTGTCGTGGCTTCGATCCTCCTCATTTCATTTTACCCTCCTTGTTTCATACTTACGGTAACTTTGTATTATTTTGGACTTTAGAGGTGACACTAACAAAGTGTAGATTGTTGTTAAAGTAACCTGTATAAATAAAGTTTCTTCTAAATTGTGATCATGCTTTTCTTTTGCCCTGATTATGAAATGATTACAGGAGAAATAAGAGTCACAGCGGTTTCACTCTCACCTCCTCGCACGCTGAGAGAAGCTGGTTTCAGTATGTGGGAAAACATCGTCAGTGTTTTTGACAGTTTTTGGTTTTGTAAAGATACGAAGAAGCTGATGACATCACAGGTGATGTTGCCGTTAGCGTCGTCCACCCTGTGCTAGCTCTGCTGATGATGATGCCTGGTGTAGTAAAAAGGGACCACACTGACTGGTTTGCCACAGAAACTAAAAACAATCCAGGCTGTTGTGTCATTTTTCTCTGAAAGTGCTCAGTGGCTAACTAATCATGCGCTAACCTCGTCTGCCCTTCTAGTTTTCACTGATCAAAGCACAGAGACGTGAACAATCTGTTAGCTCTGTCACACATTCATGCACCTGCACGGCCTTGAACGACTATTCATATCTATGAGCTTTTCCACACGTCACAGCCACAAATTTAAATCCTTTGGGGGTTTTATGTGACTGGCAAACATAGAATAATTGCCTTCTACGGAGCTTGGAAAGAAAAGCGTCTGGACTTCTTTAAGTTGCTTGAAGAGAAGCTTCTTACCCAAATTTCCCCTTGTGGGACAATTAAAGGATTATTCTATTCTATTCTCCAGTTCTAGGGTCAAATGGTGGAGAGTCCCAGATTTAAGCCCTGTGGGAGTGGGACTCTCCACCATTTGACCCTAGAACTGAAAAAGCTTCTCGGATGAGAGGTGAAACGTCTTCAAGCAACTGAAAGAAGTCCAGACGCTTTTCTTTCCAAGCTCCGTAGACTACGATGACCTGGATGACTGAGAACCTTCACAGACATAGAATAACTGCATAATTGAAAATGATCGATGGTGTTCAAAAGCTACAGCGGGACGGTTTGTATGGGAGTGTGTTCACATGTTCGAATGACCCCGTCAGAGTTCAGACATACATGGACGCTCTCCATCCACTGACTGAACTCTGCCCCCCCCGAGTCAATAAAGCATCGACTGGCCCGCTGCGGCGAGCAGCTGGAAGAAGCTTTTCATTGTTCGATCCACAACAACAAAAGTAATCCACTCGATTCAGTGAACAAAAACAATCAAATAAATTAAAGGTATGACACACTTTCATCTTATCCAGGTCACTTCAACGTTAACGCTGTTTCTTATTACTAGGGCATATCACCATGGTAACCTACGCTGCAAACAGCTTCAAGATCAGTAGGTATGAAAATGCCTACTGACCAATCAGAGCTCTGAAAAATGGCGCCACCATTCCTGGAAGATCCCTCGTAGGAGGTCCAGATGTTTCTCTAAAGTCTCGTGTTCCTGTGATGGGCCTCGGGAGAAAAGACAGACTCTCAGATTTATCCTTTCTTCTTCTTTTTTTCCTGTTGGCTGCAAACAATTTTTAAACAATTTTCTAAAACTGTTAATATGTGATCCTAAAACAGGATCATTTGTACCTTTTCTAGTCATGTTTATTCTTTAGTCTGAGCTTGATAAACAGCTCTGTCAGGATGGAGCGATGATAAAGCTGAAATAAATCAACACCTGTGGGAGTAAATCACAGAGCGTATGAATACTGATCGCTGGTTTTCTTTTAAATGAATCATTTGAGTTTTTTTGTGGTCTGAAAGGAGATTAAACTCCAGCAGGTGTGTCAAACTGAAAAGAGCTGGGGGCCACTGCTGGCAATGTCCTCTCATTGGACGGCGACTGCTGGCACTGTCCTCTCATTGGATGGCCACTTTAGTGTTCAAGTAGTACAAAAAAAACAAACAAGAAAATACCCACAAATAAACTAAACTGTCGTGTTTTTTTTGGTTTTAAATATCAAATACTGTATAACAAGACCAGTGTTGGGCAAGTTACTTTAAAACGTATTAGTTATAGTTACTAGTTACTTCTTCAACAAAGTAACCGAGTTAGTAACTGAGTTACAATATTATAAAAGTAACTAATTACCAGGAAAAGTAACAATTGCGTTACTTTAAAAAATGTTTAAATATGTAAAAGAACTTGTATCCCCTCCCTTCTGATTCTGATTCTAAAGTAACTTACTCGAATACAAATTAAACTGTTCGTTATAAAACTGAAAATATAATTGACATAAATGGACACTGAGGAACCAGAAACCCACTGTACATGGAACTATTCAAATGTTACTTTGTGATAATATGAAATAACACACCGACCAGATAAACTGTAGATGGAACTATTTTTTTTCTATTTGCAATAAATAATACAATAAAATACAGTAGATGTTTTAAACCTTTATCTCTGAGAAAAATCATTTCTGTACTTTCACCTTAAAAAATACTACCTTTGAATTATCCGGGCTCTCCGTGACTTTGTCTCATGTGTTTGTTCACGTACAAAGTCTTTTTCCTCCCTCTTTACTAGCTGAAGCTTTTCATTGAACAACCAAATAAACACATTGGTCCTCTCTGTCTGTGCAGACACGCGACAGAACTTCTGCTAAAACTTTGTTCGTATTTAACAAAATAAAAGTGCTGACATAAGTGTACACATTAGTACACATCAGCCAATCCCTCAGCATGTTTGTACTCTCTGCTCATATTCATATTAAATCATTTAAAGAACTTATTTTAACATTGCACTCAACAACAAATGAATCCTCCCTAAAAATAAAAGTCACTTTGAGGGCCAAACTGCATTATATGCAGTTTGAGACCCCGGGAATAACAAGAAGCAGCATTTCAAACAGTGTGTAATCTACAGCAGTCTAAACTATGGATACATGTAGAAACATGGCTGTGCCAAATCAGATATGGACAGCTCTCATCCTGTTGCTTTCACACTGGACAAATACAATCCAACAGCGCCACCTAGTGAGCAAACAGCTTAACAGCAGAGTAAATGGGACAAACACTACACTCTGCATGTGCAACAATAAAAGTTAAACAAAGACTTTATATTTTTATACCACAGTTTAGTGCTACAGTACAACGAATTGGCTCACCCTGAACTCTGTTACATAGGTTAAATACACCTCTGTCGTGTCTTTGTATTTATAGACCGTAATCACATGTAAAGAACAGAAGCTGACCCAATGCTTTAAAGACAGTCACATTTACAATCCAGCTCTCCAGAACCTGGGGGAAGTTAAAATCACTAAATATGATGACATCATGCTCCCCCATGCACGAGCTGCCTGTACAGGTAAAAATGATGGCTGGTGTCAGCAGTACTTGGTGTGGGATCAATAGCATGAGTCACATAAGGTGTAATAAAGGAACCAAAGGGTTACGGTCATCTTCAACTGGACAATGTAGAAGAAGTCGTAGAAGTAAAAGAGAAGAAGATATAATCTCAATACTAAGATTTGGTCAAACAGGTTTATATAACACTAAAAAAGTGTGAAACATCTGAACATGTAATGTTAGAATGTGGTAAATATAGACGGGGAAGGCAAATACTCAAATCTGAGTTACAGAAAAATAGAGTTCAGTTATGGATAAAAGAAATATTACAAAGGGATACAGGTGATGTAGTTTATAAGGGTTTTAAGAGCAACAGGTGTTTTTATGAGAATATAAGTGAAAAAGCTGTTCTGATCCAGAAGGTGGCGGTAATGCACCTGAAGTTGTTTACCAACCGCCATAAAAAGATGAAGAAGAAGACAACAGCCGGAACTGTGAGGACGAACATCCGGTGGCAGGACCGTTAGCTTGTGTGTGAGCTGAGTGTGTGAGCTGTCGCAGTAACAATGCCTTCAGTTCAGTATCTGAGAGAGTTTATCAACGAGCGACTAACTGCTGCTGCTGAACAAATATTCTTGGAGTTTGAAAAAACGATCGTCCAGTACGAGGAAGAGATCGACCGTCAGCGCAGACTGCTGGATATCACGGCAGGTGAGCACAGGTGGAGCCTCGGTTCTGGTTTTCACGCGGGTCCTACTGCAGATGCTCAATATGAAGCTGTGACGTCAGACTTCCGGTGTTGACGTTAGCTGCCTCGCTTTGTTTATATGTAAACTCCGTCTGTCAGCGTGTCGTCATGCAGGAGGTGTCCTGCTGTCGCTCTGATCTTCACTCAACAACGAAATGATCTAAAACAAATAAAGAGGTCTCGTGCTGCTGTCTTTCTGTGTCGTAAGTAACGAGCCCACCGATCAGCTCGAGGTGGGAAGTAACGAAGGACAAATACTTTGTTACCTAAAAATTGCCCTTAAGTACAGTATCTGTATTTACGTGAGTATTTCTTTTTCGACTGCATTTTAAGCAAACAACTGTACTTTCTGCTCCGTCCATTTTAAAACAGGCTCGTTACTTTAGGTTTAAGATATTTGAGGCGAGTTCTTATTTCACGTCAGTGCGAGCCTTCAAATATTGAAGAGAAACACATGAAAGCCAGTGCTCGTCATCTATTAATCACCAGGTTAAAAGAGATGAAAGACACAAAACCATGCGTCAGGAGTTAAAATGAGTTTTTATTTATCGATATTTAACGACTGCAGGTGTCACTAAGTTACCGCTGCGCTACTTCAGCATCGAGCTAGCACTACAGAAGAGGAGCAACGCTGTCAGGTCATTTCTATTAGCTGACACTTATCAGCTCAACAAA
>VUQG01004439.1:7053-20089 GCA_015106755.1 Etia nguti
CTGAGCAGCCCGGTGCGTTTCTCTTGATTTCTTTAGTCAGGGTAAATTCATTCACCTGCACGGGTTAGCTAAACGAACTTTACAAAACGAGTTTCCCCGACAGCCGAGTGCTCATCTTAGCTAGCTAGCTATAAGGACTTTAGTTACGGATTAGCTTAAAAACAGATTTAACTTACCAAAAATACTGCGGCGGGGCTTCAGGTCCTTCTGTCGGGTAGTCCACTTTACTGAACTCAGGCTGTCAGTTTGAAACAGTCGGTAATGTAAACGTTGGACCTCTCAGCATCTGCCATTCCCAAACAGACACATGCAAATTCGTCCGTGACCGCAGCCGCGTCGTCCATGTTTTCTGCAGTCATTGGTCAGCACTATAATATATGCAAATACATGCGGGTCGGAATCCCCGCCCCTCAAGCGCGCCCCCGGACGCCAAAACAGTGCCAGCAGATTGAAACTGAAAAATGGTTTGAAACTGAAAAATGGATTGAAGCTGAAAAATGGTTTGAAACTGAAAAATGGTTTGAAACTGAAAAATGGATTGAAGCTGAAAAAAATGGATTGAAGCTGAAAAAAAAAATTGTAAGCGAAAACAAAGAATTTACAGTTTCAATTAATTGTTTTTCACTATCATTTTTTTTTTCAGTTTCAATACAAGATTTTTCAGTACATTTATTTCAGTTACAATATTTTTTTTCAGTTTCAATATTCAATATATCACACGGAATATTCTCCAGGACCCAGGTCAGATTGACTACTTTTTCATTTAAAATTTTTACCTGTTGCCATTACACGCTGCGTCGTCTCACAGCATGACTATTTTGTAATTTTTTTTCGTTTTTGTTTTACTGGCAGTTGGCAACCCATTTAATTAGAGCAGGTAGTTGTACCCGCCCTCTAGTGGAAGAGAATGTAATTGTTCTGCCGGTTACACACGCCGATCGCTTGGAGTACTAATCAGGTGGAACCAGATAACCTTCCACGGCACACCTGATCATTTCTCATGGCACACCTATGTGCCACGGCACAGTGGTTGGGAAACACTGCTATAGTCAAATGTGAGGCCATCTGTCCAACAGCTTGACCCAAATTGGGTGATGCAACAGAGCAATTATTCCAAGCACACCTTCATCATAAAGGCTGAAAAGGATTAAGAACCAAGGTGTTACAATGGCCCAAAGTCCAGGCTTCAAACTAATAAACGTGCATAAACGAATTTCCGCAAACCTCAATGAACTGAAGCAACACCGTAAAGAACAGTGGGCCGAAAGTCCTCCACAGCAATGTGACAGGTTGTTCTACAGAAAATGATTCTGAAAATGACCCTAACAACCTATTGAACCATGGGGTGCTCTTAGTTTTTCACACACTGCACAGAATCCCGTGAAAAAATTTTTGTCTTCACATGAATGTACAGTGTACCTGCCGATAGTTTTAGTCGCTGTCAGATAGCAGATCCTAATGCAACAAAGCAAAATCAGTTCTACATGACAGGGTGCTTGGATCTTACCAGAAGTCTGAGGCTCATCTTGTTCAGTCAAGCATGAAGGGTGCAAACATTAATAAAGCACCAGACACAGAATGAAAAAAACAGAGTGAGAGAAAGCAAGGTGTGATTTATAGGAGAGAATTGCTGGTAATGGTTTGGGGGTAAACAATAGTGTCCCTCTGGCCTGGTCTGCATTTCATAGGACTGTGATGAAGCTGTCATAAGCACGCACCACTCCGGTAATACAATCCTCTGGGGGACGCTTAGTTTTAATTTGAATGTCAAGAAAATGATTGACTTTTATTGTTGGCAGTGTGTGTGCGCCTGCGCGTGCGTGAGACGGAGCTTACATAAATCCATACCTGTCTGTCCATCTAAACTTTTGGGTCCACGTGAATATTAAACTTTTCTTGTGTAAAAATATTCATCTGCAAAATATAAGCTAACACAGTGTAAGGTAACACAGTTTAAAAATGAATTTTCAAAATTAGTATCCCCCCGTCTTGGTACAGTGTCTCTACCAATAAGACAGTTCAGCAACATTTCACTGCTTTCTTCCAAAGGCAGCTAATACACAGCGACTGAATTCAGTTATGGTTCTCCCGAGGCTTGGTATTTTACGTCCTTCCGAACAACACACAGAAAGTCTTTCAACTATTGCATTGTCGCTCGCAGCTGCTTGGAAAGTTGATAAGCCCAAGGGCTCCAAAATTTTCTAGTTCTCTCTTCAAAACAAATGTATTTTTAAAATTTGATCTGGGCTGAACTTTAGGAAATAAACAAATAAGAGTTATGAGTTTTTTTAATAAACAGAAATGTAATGTAGGGGGTGCTTATGTTTCCATATGTGCAATAACCAAATCTCATGGGGTAGGGGGAAAAAATATGATTAGAAAGTGTGAAAATGTAAAGAGAGAAATGGATCCAGGCAGCCTAATTAATGCAAAGTAAAGAATGTATGGACTGAGAGCAGAGCAGCTCAACAGGAATCTGGCTTTAATACACAAGCCGGTCTCAAAGTAATAAATAAAGATAAATGTAGCGCATAGTGTATCATCATCAGAAGTGCTCACATCCTCTCCAACTGCTGTGCGTCATAAACAGCATTTCATTAAAATGACTTACTTTTGTGTCACTATCTATAAAAATCACTGCTCTGTGATACAAGTAAGCACTGTCAACACAAGTCGCCACCGCGTTTCACCACGTACGTGGAGGGGCATCATGGAGAGAGCAAAGAGAATTTTGTTTGTAAAGGATTTGTGTAATCATGTGAAGATGGCGTCTAGAAGAAGAAGCACAAAAAGGAAGACTGGGTTCCTTCATAAAGCCTTTAATATTGTTATTAAAGCTTCCCTGGAAGGCGTAAATATCGACCTGAGCATGGACTCCTTCACAGACCAGTGAATTTGCTGTCCCGCCTCGCTAGTGCCATCAAATCAATCAACCTTTCTAATTAACTGCATCCAAATGAGGCATCGTCGTCTGTGCCTCCAGAAAGACCCCTTTTCCACATCACCTCTTGCACACACACAATGCTCTACATGCCCTGAGCTCGGTGCTATTTCTGCCTGCTCCCTGCCTCTAACCTCACACTCGGTGTCCTCACAAGGTGTTCAAAGAGATCCAAAAAGCACATCTGACCCAGCTCTTTGCTTTCATTGAACATTGCAGACTTTTTTGGAGGGGAGGGGTATTTTGCCTCCTTAAATTGAATTAGTATTTTTTGAGTGACAGATAAACATTCTATAAGAAAGCTGAATGCCTGTGAACTGTTTTGGATATGACAGAGTATCTCTTTGAGGGCTGATAAAACAGGAAGCTCTGCAAAGAACAGCTGCTCAACAGTACAAATCAGCCCCTGCCAGCCAATTTTCTCTCTCTCTGTTCTACTTTCTTTCTTTCTTAAACGCTCTCTCCCGTCGCTGCTTCTGGCGGAGCCGGGGAGTGGCGCTCCTCTCAGCGACACCCCCAGGGCACTTGGAGGAGCTCCAGATGTGCTCATCCAGAATTGTGGACTGCAGTATCTCTGGCTTTTTTCCCCATGCATCCAGCACTTGTTACTTCATTTACAATCAGTCCACATTTCAAACTCAGTCTGAAAATCAGATTCTTCTCTGTCCTCTCTCTGGGTTGAAGAATTAATTGAAAATGCAAAGTGTAATCAGATCAGCTGAATAAAGATGAGTGGCTTAAAGATGGCAGATATGAGTGACAATTCACATGGCTCTGCATGAGAAATGAAGAGGCTGGTTGAGATAATAGGGATGTGGGTTTGATCAGTGTACGAGCTGTTAATGGTCTGTTTTGGCAGGCGGTCTGGCTGGTCCCCCCTGCCCTCTTACGCTGGCTGCAGTTACTGGAAATAATTTCACTCTGAAATGCATCTGTAGAAAAACTAATTAAGATAATTGTGTCTTTATCTGGCTTTCTTTTTAACTTTAAAACTTTTATCTTTTGCAAACTGAAATCTCAGTTTTTAACTTACATAAGTGAAAATCGTTTTTGCCTGGCCTGAGGTGCTTGTTCGGTTTTATCATGTGTGAAAACACAGACGTGTTCATTTATCATGTTATTCTTTTGATCTTCATTATATCACTGTACATATAGTGAGATGGCAAAAAAAATGTTCATAAATAACAAACAAATGAATAATAAAGACATATATTTATTGTCCTTCTTTACAAGCTACATATTCATTGTATAATACAAAGTAATCAATTACAGGTCCTATTAGTATTCCAGTTTGATGAAAACTGATTTACAGATATGCATGCTAACATATTCCATTGAATGAAAAGTTACACACATATATAATGTACACATAATATTAACATTGTACACATCCAGTCTTTATGTCTGAGGTCGTTAGCCGCTTCCGGGTCTAAACTCCGCTTCAGGTCCCAAAGTCAAACGAACACTGTGGCATCACTGAGAATTACAAACTGTCTAAATTGTTTCATCTTTAATAAAATAATCAGTGTGGCTGCTCTACAGATGTAACAATTAAGTTTAACATCCAGGCATCCATGAAAACAGAATTTATGAAGTTTAACGGAGTTCAAAGTTAGCAGGAAGTTAGCTCGCTAGTTTACACCTAAACATGATATACCATGTTCTGACTGAGAGATTTCTGAAAAAAATTAAAACGTACAGCTCTGCTATCACTTCCAACATAAATGAAGACAGAAAACTAAACAGCAGTGACGTTTGTAGGGTTACTGAAGTTGGACTAGCTGGTATATAATGATGTGCTATGTGATGGCTAGCATAATATAAACATATTAGCACAGTGAAGCTGGAGGATGAATGCTATCTTTATTCCACTCGATAAAAGTTAACGTGAGGGTTCCTGATGGTGAGGGACAAATGCAATTGCATGGCAGGATGCTGTAAACGGACCAAACTTCAGTCAGGAAAACAACCAAGATAATCCATCCACAATAAGAGGTTAGTCATTAATATACTGCTGCATGGGCTGGGCTGTAGTTACATCATAAGGTTTTAAAAACTGAGCTTTAAAATGTGCTGCCGATGAATAGTGATAATAAAAACCGAGAGAGGCCGACAGTGATCACTGACTTTTTTTAGGGGCTTGTTCAGATTAAATAGAACAAGATACAAAGCATTAAAACATGTTAAAAACACAACAGCCTTAATAAACGAAGTATAGTTTGGACCCGGAAGCAGGTTTCATCAGGTCATCACTTAACAACCAGATACATATAAGGAATATGGAATGTGAACAATGTACACATACATATAATGTAGATGTAATATCAACAACGCACAGATACATGTAACGTACTCGTAATGTCAACATTGTGCACATACATGGAATGTAAAAATAGTGTCAATAATTTTCACATTATGTAGCTTGGGTTCTTTTGATTTTTATCTTTATAACTTTATTTTTCATAATTTTGTTTTGGAAAACATTTAAACAGGTGACACAGTGGTTAGCACTGTTGCCTTTGAATCCAGTCTGTGTGATGTTTTCATGTTCTCTCCATCTCTCTGTGGGTATTTTCTGGGTATTCTGTCTTCATCTCGCCGTTCAGTGACATGCATAGGGTTAGGTTAACTGAGGACTGTAAATTGACTGTAGGTGTTTAATGTGAGTTCTTGTTTATCTCTCTGTGTTAGGCTACAGACTGGCAACCTGTCCAGGGTGTGATAGCCTCAACTCCCCCCTGGAACCTTGAATTGGATAAGTGGAAAATTGATAGTCAAAAAAAGCAAACAAGCACAAAGAGAGCAGAACAAAACAGAACACCAGGGATAATACAATAAAACACGCACAATAAATACTTGACAACATGATAACATTTATTTTTAACATTAGTCAAAGCAATAAAAGAGAGGTCAACTCAGACACCTGTGGATGGTCACCAAGACAAAAGTCAACATAAGTCCAAAACAATAGTTAGTGCAGAAAAAATCCCAAATATGGTAAGATTAACAATCTATTTTCTCTCTGTGTAAAACTATCATTCATATGTAACAGCCATTTTAACCAATACTAAATTTATCTGTACGAAGTCTTAGGAAAAAATTAAGCTTTTCCATTTCATGTATTTCTTTTACAATAGGAAACCGCTCACATTTAGATGGTGGCTCCATGTCCAGTCACTCACTCACCATTGGCTTTTTATTGAATAAAAGTAATACTTAGAGAAGATATTTGTATTTATGTTCAGATCAGTGGATATATTACCTAAATATACAGTATCAAAACTCTAGTTGATCTTAAAACCACAAGGGGATTTAGTTTGTGTGTGACTATACTGCTGGACAATTCAAAAAAATGTGTTAGTGATCATCCATTGTATTATTGCTTTGTCTCCAGTGTCCAGATCTTCTGTTCTGATGAATTTTCTTTATTTTACTGTATTTAACCAGTTAGTGCGTTCTTTGAAGTGGAGTCTTTCTCGAGAGGTTGTATACATGATTACATTCAAGATAGCAAGATTTTGTGTGGTGTTTTTTTCATTTCCACTGTTATGGTTCAGCTGGATAGAGACATTTTTAACATTGTGTCCAAGGAAATATTGAAATACTGGATTTGGCTGTAAACATACATGACATAAACAGGTAGGTAACCAGCAGATCCTAAACAGTGGGACACTGTGTGCTTCTTCATAATATCCAAACACCTGGCCAATCAAAGTGTTAAGTAAGTGAACTAAATTGGTATGTCAAAAGCAGCAAATATTTGAAACAAAAACCACTGATCCAGATGAAGGAAGAGGTGCTGCGAGGACGAGGGCTTTTCCAAGCTATGCTGCTCAGACAGAGCATTGATCCTACTTACTGAAACAGCGTCAAATGGTCACATGGCTCAGGTGATAAAGCAGGTTGTCCACTAATCCCAGAAGTGGCAATTCTATCCCCAATGTCTCCATGTGTTGATGAGTCGCTGGGGAGGACACCGAACTCCAAGTTGGTCCTACTGGTGTGTGTGCATGTGTGTGTAATGAGAAAACACTGGCAAAACTTTGCCGAACCAGTAACAGTTTTACTATATAATTGTGGCTCATTTACCATTCTTGTTTTGTATGACCAAAATTCAAAGACATACACTATTCACATACTGATTACTCATATTGAACAGTGAAGCATCAGAGAGTCAAGCAAAAATATCAACTATATTAACAGGTTATTAAACAAAATAGTAGATTTTTCTCTCAATATATAAATCAAGCCTAACCTGTGACTGAGTAAATCCCTACCTTTCATCACTGCTAGCCCTGTCCAGTGGGCAGAAAGATGAAGAAATTAGACTTGATAAGAGGGGAAGAATATTAATTTTGCTGTATTTATAATTAAGTAATGTGTTTTCAACACTGGAAAAATAATGCCACTCAGGTGTTGGGATCCCACTGCTGACTCCTCATGATGGCTTGTGAGAATAATTACCTCTCCTGCGTTCTCCTTGTTGTTACCATTCATACCGCGACTGTGCCAAATTATCCTCACCTGCCAAAATTTCAGTGGGGATTAATGGAAACAGGGCAGGATGCCAGACAAAAAAGAATCACTGGGCTGGTACCCAAAATGTTTGCTTTTCATTACCCAAGGAAATATTTTTTGCTAACGCTATAAGCACATAAGAACTTAATTGATGAAAGACATTGTTTAACCTACACTCTTGACTTTTGGAAAGACCTGCAACTTAAAAAGAATCCTTAAGCGCTGTGAGGAATTTGTAAAAGTCTTTGGAGTACAAAACTGCACCATCACCTGGGGTTTTTATTGTAAGATACTTTAACTGGCTTGTTGATAATTTAAGACTTTATTTAATTAATACTGGAGTCAGGGCAGATGTTGATGAATAAAATTCCTGCAGGGAGGACTCGAGTTGCAAGTACAATATCTTCGAGCGCAGGCACTAATTAAAAACATCAGGATCCAGGAGTCAGGGATGAAAAATAATCTCCCAATTTATTTTTGGCTGCTTTGTAGCTTGCGTGCGTTCATTAAAATCTCCGCTGATTTACTTTGAAATAAATTTCAGATTACTTATCCTGTTTAATGCACTACCGTCCTTTGTCAGCAACGTAGCAATAGTCCATACACGCAGTCAAACCTAAATACATTTAAAGCATAATTATAGCACAGCTCCATATGCTTATTTCCATTGTTCACAGGAAAGATTTTTACTCATCACGTTTAATGTTTTTTTTTTAGCTAACAGCAGGTCACTATCTAATCTGCCATGTTCTTGTGTCCCCTGCTATAACTGCACATTTTTATTTTTTATTTTTTTTGTCCAAGCCTGGTGGAAATAACATGTATTGTTAAATGTCGTAATGGTTTTACACATTTCAGATTGGCAGCAAGGGGATTTCTTTCCCTCCATTTTGTAAGATAGATATAATTTAACTGTGAACATATGCATTATTCATTTTTAAAGCCACAATCTCCGAGTGGATCATTTGGCCTGTGATCGTGCCTTGCGGGGGAAGTCTGTTTATTTATTTATTTTTTCTTTTTTTTCTTCATTGAAATAATCTCTTAGCAGGAGAAGAGTTGCCCATGTGAGAAATCTGATTTTCTGGCAATGCACCAGAGTGCAGAGGAGGAGTGCAGAGGAATAGAAGTGGAGAGAGGAAACTGGATGAGGAGGATTTTCTTTTGTTATAGACCATCAGACAAGACAAACAGCCGTTATTGCGATCGCTGACAGCTAATTGCTACCCCAAAACCACTTTACAATCATTATCCTTACTACCTGATCTTTTGTTGGCACTTGTACTTGAGGGTGATCCTTAACTTAGAGGCTGTAGCCTGCGTAAAGTGTTTTGCTTAATAAGCTAATTTTACTCGCTGCACACTTCCTTTCTGTTTCTCTTCAGTGTTTTAGTTTAAGGCTCATGTGTTGGTGCGAATGTGCATCTGTGCCTTGAGTGTGGGTGTAAACAATGAGCACTACATAGTTGCCATTCCTAATGTGCTTGTTAGCCATCTTGGACTCCCCTGAGGCATGTGTCCCTATCCTAGGACTTATTCATGGTGCGGTTTTAACAAGCTCTGTCGATGTGAGGCCATTGAGTGCTTGCAAGATTGCAGTCAATGGCAATTTCTTGTGCCACACAGAGTGCAAATGAGCTCTGCAAATATTAGTGGGGCTCTCAGTCTATGTCAGTGACAGCAGGAAGGTTTAGGCACAATGTCCACGAGCTGCAGGTAGACGAAATTGCTGCACCGAGAGAAGCCGGCTCAACTGTCTAAGCAATATTACCGAGCTTCACGTGCACTTTTTACGCTGATCACCGACACAGCAGATGTATAATTAATAGTTTAATTATATAAAGATTTCTTATGGAAAAAAGCCACTTTAGGGTGTAAATAATGTCCTTCAGCAGGCATGGGAGGAGTTTATATTAAAGAGTGGGTTAAAATATTTGACTCTGCCTCAAAGGAAGTTTGACATTTTGCATGCATTACATGATCAAATGATTAAAGACACAGCCTTGTCATGGTATGCCATTTTAATTTCAGATATTAAATGAGCTTGTATGTTGTCACTCTTCCCAGTCTTTATATTAAGCTAAACTAACTATTTCTTAGTGGTATCTTTATATTTAAGACCATACCATCTTTTACTTCTCATCTAACAATGTGAGCAAAAGGTTTATTATTGACCAGAAAGTGCTACTGCATATAAATTAGGTATATAATAAGCATGCATGAACAACAGCAGTGCTTAGAACATTTGCTTCAGTTTGCTCTTTAGTGTACATTTGAACTCTTTGCCCTCTAAAATGTCAATTATGCTGAAACAGTTTCTGTGAAAAATAATATAAAGTAATATAGTGACAGCAATAATAATAATAATAATAGTTCAATTGGATTAGAATAATATGTTAAAACAAGTTTAGATATACTCAGAAACTGCTTACCAACTATACAACTGGACAGGATCCACAGTTAAGCGAGCCTGCTTCTCTCGTTACTGGTGTATCAGGGGCAGAGGAACTTAAAAAGATAAAAAGAAGAAGTTCAGAGACTAAATGTCTTTGAATAATGCTAGCCTTCCTCCCCGTGCCATTTAGACAAATCTATTAGTCGGTAGCAGAATCTGAAAGTGTCATGATTGCGTCTGTGTTATTCCTGCGTGTCCAGAAATAACTTGCACCTTGTTCGATGGTGAATTATGAAGTGGGACAGAATTTGAAATGAAAGCTCTCTCAAATGAAACAATGCTTTTCTGCCTCGCCTCGAATATGACTGTGAAGTTAGAGGCAAGTGTGAAGGTATATTAAAAAAAAATCAAGGAGAATAAGGAAAGAGGGCATAAGCGGAAACCTCTAAAGGGAGGGGGCAGAAGAAACCCACTTCATGAATTAACAAACCCGTGGTAATGGAGTCTAAGGTCTCATTGCTATTTGTGATGGAGGCAGCCATGCATTCACTCTCTACTTATTAGGAGGGAATGGGGAGACACAGTTCCTTTGATTAATACTCCCGCCTTTGTGAGGCTGGTGGGGAGCAGAGGAGACAAACAGGGAAGAGGACAAAAAGAAGAGGGGAGATAAGATTACAGAGAGAAGAACAAAACATTACAAATCCACACCTGAAAACTGACTCGCTCACTGTAGCAGGACAATCACAGGACAATCACAACTGGCCAGATTAGCAATACAAGAGGTGCAGAAAATCTGAACAATGGCCATGAGTCATAATGCTCTTTGACTAAATATAACATAGTGGCAAAAAAAAAAGGCTACACTGGATTCCAGGAGAAGCACTGAGTACACAATATGCTTTCAGAAAGCTGCTGTTGTGAGGATGATCTAAATAGGATGGAAGCAGCATAAAAAGCTGTGATATGCCGACTTTAAATGAAACCATGTTTTACTTAATATTATTTTAAAAATGCAGAGTATTTATGTTGAATGAAATATTAAACCAGAGCATCTTCACTGCAGCAGGTCTTGTGGGCTGCTCCTTGTATATAGTGGTTAGTTTAATACCTGAAAACCTACAAGTTCAAGACCAAAAAGCTTGTGTTGTTTGGTACTGCAAATTTTGCCATTGATCCAATACCAAGTAAATACAGGGCCAGAATTGTCGATAGCAATACCAGTACTTTTAACCTATAAATGCAGCTTATATAGAGGGGAGCAGCGTGTTATGGTTTTTGAGTTGAATCATCATCAGTCTGGCCGTTCTGAACACATTTTACTCACCACGGTGATTTTCACTTTCCACAATAACGAATTAAAACAACTGAACACACCTTTTAGCTTTTCATGTATTTCTGAAAATGTTTTTTGAGCTAAACGTGACATTCAGCACAAAACGGTTCAGGCATTTTTCATAGTGCATGTTTGTTTTAAAAAATACTTTTAAGTCGACATACAAGAGAATCACCAGCCCACCGCGACCTGTCCAAGGAGCTGGTCTCCTACCTGTTGCTGCTCACCTGCTGCCCACTGCTGCTGGTATCGATGCCAACGTTTCTATCAATATTATGGATATTCTGATTGATCTGCCCACCTCTACCCAGCAAGACTCACTGATACATGTTTAGAGCTAAGATTGGCCTGTTGTCTCACAGAGGAGTCTTTACTTTAGCGATGGCAAAGCTGTGTTACACTGTACAAGAAAAACCTCGGGTCCTGGCATTGGAGTCTATTTTTCTTTGACTTGTGCCATCTACTTAAACATAGCTGCAGACAGCATACACCTGTGCTCTACACTCATATTTCCTGATTAGGAATGGTTTAAAGGACATGACTAAGAGTTTAGGTGTTGACTTGGTCTTTAGATCCCTCCTACCTTAATCCATTCAAGTTTCTGTGGTATATGCTGGAAAAGCAAGTGTATTTAGGCCCTACCTCTTAAATCAGAAGACAGGATCCAACATCTTGGATCTTGATACCACAAACACCTTCAGAGGTCTTCTGGAATTAGTGCCACAGTGGGTCAGAGCTTGTTTTGGATGCCTGAGGGAGCATATACAATGTGAGAGTTTTATTTAATGCCATGCTTCATGTTTATATGTGGGTGGGGTTTTCTTTTAAGGTGCAGTTTTGTGCTTGTTCCCTCTCCCCACCAGAATACAAGTATAAAGGACATCATTTTAGTTTGCAGTGAGATTTGCAGCGTCTGAGTAGAGTTGGTAGCACCGCTGGGCACTTGTCAGAGTAGATTACATCCCCACGAGCCTAAAGATAATTGTATTCATTTGTTAGTTTAGATGGGTTGCTGTTTTTAATCGTTTTAGTACTGTGGTTGTATATTTAAAGAAATACAAGAAAGAAATATTTTAATTATTGCTCTTTTTTGGTTTTTTCTTCTATTGTTGCAGTTCCTGTCTCATTTTTTATTTATTGATTTGTCAAATAAACTATTGAAATTAATCTGTCACACCTCTGCCTTTTCAGTAACGAGTCTGTGTGCTTTTGCTATCATCCGGTAATATAATTAAGGTTCATTACGTTAACATTTCCCAGGGTGCTATTCCCCAGGTGGCATTGTTGTTGTTTTTTTTCTTTTTTTCCAGTTTTCTTATTACTGCTCCTGCCACATTTGCAACTACTCATTACGGTGTGATATTATGAGGGTGTGCAAAAAAGGGCTAATGATTGATCAATTACCGGCTGTGACTCTGGTTCAGAGCTACTACCCAGCAAATATGGTTGAAACCCCAACATCACCTCCCTGGTCAAAAGTGGTACGACATCCATCACTAAACGGATGGATGTTGAGAAGCCTCATCAATAGAGGTCGTGTCAGACTGTTTCCTACAGTGTGAGCAATATAGATTATTGCAAAGAGGGAATGAAATGCTTTTATGAGCAACTAATATGGTTAGTAAGTGGTTGTGAAAGGAAGTCCATATAAGGTCTTCTCCATGTACACAGACTAGTATTATTACTTTTTTTGTCCAAGTGATTCCATTCCATTTGTTGCACGGTGAACTTAACACATCAGTCTTACAGATATCATTGCTTTGTCAGCCATGTCTGAGTTTTTATGATCCATTTTTAACAGCATTTTACTGTTTTTTTTTTTTTTTTTTTTTATCTTTGTGTTCCG
>VUQG01004444.1:0-11438 GCA_015106755.1 Etia nguti
GCTTTCTTTAGGTGCCTTCCCAGCTTTGACAAATGTCCAGCTGGGATAACCACATTTACTCAGGGCCTTCTTGATGTGCTGTTTTTTTGCACATTGCACATTGTTGCATGTCTATTTCATTCCATGTCTAACTGAAATGTAAATAACAAAAAGTATATAATGGTATATGCAACTGCACCTTATGTACATTCTGTGGTATTCATTTCACTTCATTTCATTCCTGTCATCCTGTATTTTATGTATATAAGATTTTGGTGTGTGTGTGTGTGTGTGTGTGTGTGTGTGTGTGTGTGGGTGAATTGTGCTGCTTACATTGTTGAGATATACAATGCTGTGCTTGAGAGTCACCATCTACCGGAACCAAATTCCTTGTATGTGTCTGTGCATATACACGATTCTGATTCTGATATAATGACTGTTAAACTGTATTATTCTTCAGCACTATTGAAACTGGAAAGCAATACAATCCTGATAGATGTTTGAGTCTTATCACAGAATTATCATTACTTTTATAGTCAAATCAGAACAAATATGATTAAATTGGCCTGCAAACAGTGGCCTGCTATATAAAACAGTTTTAACTGTAACTACCTGTTATTGTAACTACCTGTGGGAAATTCACAACAAACCAAAGTGACTGGCCACATATATAGTGGAAGTCTACATGCTTTCATTGACAGCAGTGGATTTTCTTCAGGTCTATCGATGGCTGACGTCTCTGTTTCCAAGCTCCCCTTTAGTGCAGCAGCTGCATAGCTTAGATCCCACTAGAATATTATGAAACTGACCTCATTTTCAAGGCTTGCTGCAGGCAGTGAAATTGTGCCTTTTGTAGTTTTCATTTTAGCCTAAATAATTGATTCAACCCTCCTTTGCCTGTAATCTTTCATTGAGAATACCAGCCAGTGACAGACTCATGGTTTGTGCCATTATAAATTAAAATGGATAAATGTGTAATAACTGTTGTTTCAATCAAATTTTAAACTCACGTGACATGAATTAAATTTCTGGAACAACACATCTTAATTTATGCAGCAGCACTCATTATTTCTAGAAATCGATAAACCAATGGAAGACTGATCATTTCTGAAATGTGGGGGTTAAACTTTAAATGCAACAAAGATAATAAAGACTACTAGCTTATAGCCAAACGTGTCACTGGATATCTGACACATATTTGGTTCACTGTAAATTATGTACAACAAGAAGCATACCTTTCCAAAAGGGGGCCTCCTGGCTCCCTACTCCATAATATAAAGACCCAAATACAAATATGGTTGATATACACAACGCCTAGAGGCTTCTCCAAAGTTTGTTTAATAACTCCAGTCAAGTGCTCATCCAATGACCAGGGTCTGATAAAAGATTCAGAGTAAGATTGTGGCAACTACTATTGCTGCTCATGCTTCTACTGTGTATGCTCCTCTGATATGGACACCCTTTCTCTAAATAAAGCCAAATAAGCTCATGCTTCAGCTGTCTGCAGTGAGAAACCCACTGACACAGCTAACAAATGGAGGCAGGTGCATGTGAGTGTTCTGCTGACAGCCCCTCAGCTTCCCTTCCATCTCATTGAAACAAGTTACCAGTGGAGAGAGGCCAGAGTGCCTCAAATGGATTTGACCAGTTGGAATTTAAACAACCATTTTAATATTACTTGGCATGAGAAGTCTCCTAGATGTTGCTGATCTTAACAATGCAAACTATCCATGTATTAGAGAATAACAATACATAGATTTTTCTTGATATAAATAAATATTAAGTTAAGGCTGAAACCAAGAGTGAAATAGCTGGTCCAATGTTTCCTTTGTTTTAACTTTATTTTCTCTCTCGCTTTATAGTTGGTGAGTCTTTTTAAGCTGTGCCATGTCTAAACTTGCTTTTTTCATGTTGCTTTTTTCATTCAATCAACATCGCTTGCATTATTATATTATACCAAGGACCAGTATCAGAGCAGGATCACAGCAGTAATCGAGAGACTGACATGCACAGGGTGAAAAGAGCAATGAAAAGAGAAAAGAAGGGAAAAAATTAATGATGAAGAGGATGAGATCTAGACCTACATTCCTTCTATTATGGGCTGTCACAGTCTGTGGCTGCAGGTCGTAGGACATGGTGAGTGGTAAGGACCCAAAAGGAGACGCAAGGAGGCAGAAGTAGATTTTAACAAAAAGTTATTTTTGGTTTCAAGACAATACAAACAAAAGGCATAGGGGGACTAAGACATAACTAACCTAACTAAACTGGGAAAACTAAAGCTAAACTCTAAGAACACAGAACATGACACCTGAAACACAAAGGGAGAAGAGCTGACAACCTGACAAGGGACAAAGGGGAACTGTCACAAAAAAAAAAAAGTAGAGATACTTGGGAACACAGAGACTGTCAAAATAAAACAGGAAGCACACAACTAGGACACACGGCTTGACACTGAGAAACAGACATGGGAACAAGAAAAAGAGGGAAACATGGGAACAGTTAAGGGATATGAGACACGGAGGGAGAGAGAGAGAAAGATGGAAACAAAACACAAAGGGAAGATGCTGAAGGAAACTAAACAACCTCAACATAAACCTGAATCGCTAAAGATAAACAATATGATCAGAAACATATAAACGTAAGAAAACTAAACTAGGGAACATAACTGATTCTTCGAGGTCAAAACAATAAAACAAGTCCCAAAACACAAACACTGGCTTCCATGATATGGGCAAAGTGAGACTGCAGGACAGTAAGACAGATGAGCTAATGATAGTCAGTAAGGAATCAAGGGGAGTAGTGTACGTGTGTTGTGTGTTTCACAGAGATACCACTAAGGGAAAACACTACAAATCCCATTATTACCATCAATGCAATGGTTCAGGCAAAGAGGAATAAATGAAATAAATTCAGCAGTGTAAAAATAGTCATGCAATTAAAATGCTAAAGGTAAAAAAGTGTTTAAATGAAAAGTACACATTGTGCAGTACGTCTCATTTCAGAATCATACATTACTTGATTATAATTATTGCTTCAACACAAGCAGGAGCTAATCTTGTATAAAAAAAAACAACCATTTGTATGTTGAAAATAGTTACAAAGTGTCATTATTGCTCCATCGCTGATTCACATGTATGTGTCTCATAATTTCTGCATGAACCTTTTATTTTCTTCTTTTTTTAATGTTCTGAGTTTTGTGAGTTTTCATATGGCATCCTGGTTGTTGTCCCCTTTTCCTCCCTCCACTAACCAAAGACGTCCACTGTGGCATGATCCTATTCTTCACCAGTGTTCTCTTCTACTCTTGTTTATTTTTTTTACAATATCTACAATCTTGAGCAATTGCTATAAAACAATTTCCATGTGCGAAGATTCATATATTTTTGTAGATTTCAGTGTTATTTCCTGTGAGAGAAAACTTCTTTTGGCACACAGCTTGAGCCAACAGAGCTATTGATAAATTTGAGCTCATCACTCTCAGGAATAAGATGGCTCACAAAAAGCTGTCTCTGAATCAAGATGCATTCATTTACTAAAGATACTAGCTTACTGCTGGAGATTAAACTTGATGACCATGAAGACAAATACAATGTTGTGTTTTAACAGGAATAATTGAATAATTTAAAGATGTGAATTTGAATAGTGAAGTAAAATACAGCAATGATTTGGGTGGGAGAGAAATGGAAATTCAACCATCCATACACATACTAGGGTATGGATCAACTGGATTAGACCCAGAGATTCAAGATTTAGTTCTTTTTGCTCTGGATTTTGTAGCAGTTAGACCATCTTGAAGGAAAGATTGTTGTAACTGTGGTTTAAGTTATATTCTTTGATTTGTTGTTTTTCATGTTTTTGTTTCTCTTTATTGTTTTCTACTTGTGTTATATTTATAGTTCCTAGTCTTTAGTTTTCTGTCAGACTGAGTGTATTTCTTTTTTCATGAGTTGGATCACTCACTTACTGAGTGAGTAAGAGTGAGGAAGTCCTTTATTATACTCACAGCAAACATGGATGTTAAAATCATCAACAATTAAAACACAGTTATAACCTAGTTATATCCTAAGACTCCCCAGTAAGTTGGCAAAATCAAGATTAAAATCCTTAACACATTTTGGTGGCTGATGATTTTGGTGAAGTTTAGCTCCAAAAGCTGCACTTTGAATCTAGTTTAGAAGACAGGTGATAGTTGCCGACAACAAAATACTGAAGCTACCCCGCCACCTTTACCAGTGGTCCAGGGAGAGCTAATAAATGAACAAACAGAGGGAAGGAGTTCCAAGAAAGACAGAGTGTTATGTTCACCAGTAGTTGAGGAAGACTTCCTGGCTTATTTCTCAGATCAAACTTTTGCGGTTTAACTGGACAAAGACTCAGAAGTGTTTGGTGTTCAAAAATGAGTAAAGCAGAGCTATCAGGGCAACAGAAAAATAACAACAAAGAGCAGACAGAGGAACCTAGAGAGACGGTTCGCCCTGCACACTGTCGCTATCTTCAGTGGAAAAGTAGGCAGCTGGATAGACCACTGACCTATGTCATTTAGCAGTTAAATTGTCATTCTTAAGTTAATTGCTTTATTATTGCAAACAGATGGCACATAACTGCCAACTTGATCCCACTCAATCCCAGACTGATAGACTGAGAGCACTGATTCCATTGTCTTGACACCGGTCTGTGAGAAGTCACAGATCTCCTCCCTGTCTTCAAAGCAAACAATTCAAAAGCAAGTTCAGTAATATTAGCTGTGCCCTAATCACCAACCAGTTTCCTCAAACAGTTTTACTGTTGCAGTGCAGATTGGGGTTTTTTTCTAAGTAGACATAAAGCCCAAAACATGGGTGAGTTATGCCCAGATGTAGCATTGCTAAGCATTACTTTATATTGATTTCACACATTTATCATAAAGATGAAAGCGAGAAACATTTGAATATTGAATAACACATTTAGTAAAGTTCAGAATATTCTACTTTTCCCCACATGGGGCAATTCACATATAAAACTTATTCAAAACTGACTTAAAAGACTTTCATTAAAATAAAAAAACAAAATAAATAAATAAATACAGCAATGTATGACAATTGGGCTGGCCATTGCTGCCAAGTAAAGTACAACACCATAAACACACAGTAAGTTCAAACGTTACATATTAATGTCTACTCTTGCACGGCACTGGGTCTGGTAACCCAGTGTTTGTGTTCTTGATTTAAGTTATACTTTTTGAATTATGGTTTTCTGTTTTTATTATATTTATAGTTCCTGGTTTCCAGGTTTCTGTTCTGTTCTGTGTTCTTGGTGAAGGTTTAAATCTGGCTGTTCCAGAACTCTCCATGTTTTGGATTTTAGCCAGTCCTACATGGATTTACTTTGGGTCATTGTCATGTTGTAGGTTCAGTTTTAATTTTCTTACAAATTGTCTCACGTGTTTCTCAAGCATCCTCTGATATAAGGTAGAATATTTCCTGAACCATTGAACAACTGATTTCAAATGATTTTGAGATCTTTTTAAATGTCTTATCAGGCTCATAAGCTGCTACAGCTGTCTTTCTGAAGCTATTTGATCTTACCGTTGTGTTCACCCTCACCTCAACAGTCAGGAGTAGGACAAACTAAATGTCTGAGGTTTAAGGCAATCCTCCCCCAAAATGCGTGACAATGATTAACAATGTTCTAATCTTTTGCACCTGATGTGAAACGCCTGTGTGCGAATTTAGGTATTTTAAGTGGGGATGTCCTAATTTATTGTTTACCAGAAAATACACGTTTTAAAGAATTACATTTTACAGAAAAGTCTTTTCTTCACTTTTAATGATTTAGGTATATTACCGGAGACTCTAATATTGTGAAATTTATATTAAATACACACGTTTTCATAGGTTGTGCTAATTTTGTCACGTGACTGTATATGACTGTACATGGTTCAGAGCCATGCTTACAGTTAAAGCTTTCTGCATGTCATCAGACAAGCACCTTTCGAATCATGGGGCCTTACTTAAAAAAGCAGTGAGTATCAGTCAGTGTTCAATTTTTAAAAAGCAGAAAAAAGCACCTGTTAAGTACAATTACAGACGACAGAGGCTCACAATGAGCGAATGGTGAGACTCCCATAGTTTGAAATGAGTTTTCATTTGATCTGAACTAGACAAATTGACTGTGAAAGTTACTGACACACAATGGACAACTCTTCATTTCATGAGGGAGGGAGAGCAATGGTAACCATAATGCCAGACCCATTTTTCACAACTGTTCCATTTTCAGAGGAACCATGCCATTAATTATACATTAGCTTTTTTATGAAATCAGAACAACAGCACCGGGGGCAGCTAAATTTCCCCACAATGCATGTTTACACACATAATGTACAAGTCACTCCATTTATAAAATCGTGGCCTAATCTACACTTCTGATGACTGAAGTCATCAACTGAGTTGCTGATGACAGCATTAGTCATTAGTGTGAGAGTCGAGGTGTCAAGCAGTCAAAGCATTAGCAGTGTGATGTAGGTGAGGAAGACATCCTTCCAACATACCTTACTGGGTTACAAATCTAATCCAATGTAACTTTACTTATAGAGCACTTTAAAAACAACATCGTTGTTCCAACATATTTTCCAGTTAAAAGACAGCAATAAAATACAAAAACACATATTTAAGTATCAATGAAACATGAAACGACTAAACATAAGAACTATTAAAAAAGATTAAAAAGAGATTAAAAATGACTAGACGCTAACTCTGGTACCAATCTTGAAATGCTGAGGAGAAAAGGTGCATTTTTAAATGTGATTTGAAAACCTCAAGTGTTGGGGCCAGCCTATTGTGACTTCTAAAATGGACAGGCACCCAGTGTAAAGAGGCAAGATCAGGGGAAATATGCTCATATTTATGTGCCCCTGTCAGCAGATGAGCAGCAGCATTCTGGACCATTTGTAAGTGTGACAGTGAGGCCTTATTAATAACAACATAAAGTCCATTGCAGTACTCAAGAGAAGCGGTCACAAATGCATGGAACTGTCTCTCTCCAAGTCACTAAAAGGAACAAAAGTTTAGAGAACTGCCACAGCTAAAAAGACTTTGGCAATTCTTATTTATTGTAGCCATATTTATTTGTTTGTCCATGTTTGCTTTTCAATTTTCACCCCAAAGTTGATAACAACTGATCTGACAAAAAATGCAAGAGAACCGAGTCAGGAGGTGGGACACCTGGACCACTAGGTCTAAATATAATAACCTCTGTTCTATTTTCGTTACTATGTAAAAAATTTAAAGCCAGCCATGCTCTGATGTCTTTCAGGGATTCTAACATAGGCCTGAGAGGGCCAGGGTCATTGTGTTTCAGTCATTACATAAATCTTACTGTCATTCGCATAAAAATGAAACGAGACATTATGGGTTTTTTTAAATAACTGATCCCGATGGGAAGGAAATAAATACTAATAAGAAGTGGCCCAAGGATGGAACCTTGAACCACTCCACTTAGAAGGGAGGATGGACAAAAATGACCAGTACAGAAAAACTTTTGTCAGTCGTGCATGATTTGTACATGGCAGTGCCTGTACTGCCAGCTTGGTTGAAATATCATTAAAACTTTCAAAAGTGCAGACTCTGTGCTGTGGAAAGCTTTAAAACCTAACTGATACACCTCAAAAATGCTGTGAGTGTTTAAAAACAAAGACAGCACCTGAGAGGCCACTACTAGTCTAAGACTGGATAACAAAGAGCCAACAAAGGCATTTCAGCAGAGCTGTACCACTGCCTGTTTACAAGTTCCAGGTGCCTTGCCTGAAGTCAGGTTGATGTTTGTGAGCTTTTGAATATAACGTCCAATAGTGACCCAGACTTGTTTAAATAACTGAGCAGAGAGGACAGCCAGGTTTGAGTAACAATTTTCCCCAGAGATAGAGGCACAAGTTCAAACCCGTGGTTCAAAACTGCAGAACGAATGATAATAATAGAAAGGTCTTAAGAAGGTCTAATAGTTAAAATCTTGTCGATAAGGACATTTTAAAAAAAAATAAAAAATTCACATGTTCCTACAGCAGCTTGTATACAGATGGATTTGGGAGAGTTTAGTTTCAAATACTAAATGAGACATTGGTTTAATTTACACACAGAATTGCACTGCAATTATTTCCAGACTACTACTACCAGTAATAATTAGTCCCCTAGTCAATCATGTAACTAAAACAAACAACTGGAAGCAAAGTTGTTTGTTTTAGTTTTCAATAAGCCTCACACATATCTCCTGAGTAATCCTAGCCTGGTGTCTGGCAAATCTCTCCAGCTCCTCCAGATTTGATGGTCTTCTCGCGTAGACCTTCGTCTTCAGTTCGTCCCAAAGAATTTCAGCAGGATTCAAATATGGGCTTTGTGCAAGCCAGTCAGTAATGTTCACTTTGGCCTTCAGGAGGTAGCTCTTCACCAGGAGCTTTTTGGGTCACTGACATGTTCGAAGACAAAGCGATGACCCAGACCCAGTTTTGCAGCTGGCTGCTTGAGCTTTTCTTTCAGAATCTTCACATATTCTTCTTTCTTCATGATTCTTTACACCTTGATGAGAATCCCACCTCCAGACACACTGAGGCATCCCCACAGCATAATACGTATACTATTGTGTTTCAGTGTGGGGACGGTATCCCTCTTCATTCTTTCACCAAACATAAGCAGCATCTCTCCAAAGAACTCCATTTTCATCTCATCTGACCAAATGACACACTTCCAGTATTTATAATCTTTCTCCAGGCTGTCCTTAGACTACTTCAGTCTAGCTTAAAGGTGTGTCTTATGCATCAGTAGAGTTTGTCCTTTATTGTACAGAGTTGTAGCAATTGTCTTCTTTGAAACTACAAATCCCAATTTGACTAAGTCATTCACTTGACAATTGTCCTGGGGTCTTTAAATATTGGGTTTTTTTTCTGAAATAATTCTGTTATTGTGAGCAAGTAGAAATAATTTGTGCTTTCTCGAGAAAACTAGTATATTTAGAAATTCTCTGTTGAAAATACTTTGTTCTGTTAAAAAAGTAGAAGTTTAAACTGAAACAGTCATATGACCACAAATTGTCATGTTAAAAATAGCAAAATATCAGAAAACCAAATTGTAAGTGTGCCCATGTTCTTTTGTGGGACCAGTGATAGACTGCATAACACTAAAGCATCAAGTAGATTTGAAAAGCACCCTACCAGTGTCGCACAGATTCGGCTTTTGAAATTCATGAGCTGAACTTGAGAGGTGAAGAAATACTTAAACATGAACATCTTATTTGCTAGGAATCTAGCCTTAACAAAGACAATACTAGTAGGAAATGCTGGGTTGAGCACAGCTGTCCACAAGACCTACTTCAATCTTCATTAAATTAACTCCACTGCTGCAAAGGCAGGGTGAGTGAAGTCGGGGGCGTTGGATCTTCTCAACTGACCCTGGTGTCGGGAACGCCAGGAGACATAAATGCCAGTGAAATGATGCAAATTCGTCTGCACTGCCTTGGGAAAAGGTTCTTTTATTCCCAGATGACACAGCAAGGCATGTTTTCAGCATTTACCCTGTCGCTTTAAGCACTTCCTCCTAACAAACTATAAACTTCATCAAAAAGCTAATTGTCAATGTCAATATTGTGACAACACTGTGAGATCCTTAAGATAAACTATATTGCAAAAAGTATCCACCAAACCCATCTAAACCTTTGAATTTGCATGTTTCAATCATTTTGATGAGCACAAGTCTACAAAATCAAGCACGCACACATGCAGACTCCTTCAACAAACATTTGTGAAAGAATGGGTCGCTCTCACAAGCTCACTGCATTCCTGCATGGTATCATGGCAGGATGCCACCCATGCATTTGAGTCGAGTTGTGAAATTTTCTCGCAACTAAATATTCCACAGTCCTGTCCCTTTTCTGTCCTGCTGCAAATAAAAGGAGAAAAACTGTCAGATCATGATTTCAATTATTTTCACAAGAAAAATCAAAAAGTAGCAGCTATTAGCTAACCTACTTCATGTTAACTCAGTACACCTGTTTGTAAAAATTAACAAACTGTGGTATTTTAAACCTTGCTAAACAACCTCTTTTACAAAAAATATCAAAACATAGCAGTCATACTGCTTCAAGGTATTTCCCGATGTTTATGCCTTTTTAGCATTTGTCACTTACATTTTAAGTCTCAACCATCTGTAGGACAATTCAGTGGCATGACCAAAGTGAATTTTTTCACAGAGCTTTGTGAGACTTCAGAATAACACAGTTGCATCAACCCTTTGGTCTGGATTTTATTCTTTTTAAACCATTTTGTCCTCGAAGTGTCAAGTGAGAAAATGTTCCCAGGCACAGATGCTCATTAATACAAAGAATGAATATCTAAGGACACCTCAGAGGGATCGGAGAAAAGAAATCCTAGTTGTGGAACAGCAGAATATTTATGTGAACTTTACTTTACCTCATATTGAACTTCATTTCACTCATTCACTCTTATATTCTGTTTCATATTTCTAATACAAGCAGCCATTCATCTCTTTGTAAGACCAGAATTACATTCTTTCTTTCTTTTTTTTTTCAGCTAAGCACGACATTCTGATTTATGTTTTGGCATGGTGTTTTTTTATTTCGGCATAAATAGTGCAACACTTTATCAGTGTAACACACATTTACAAACACAATTTGTTCTCACTTTTCCTCCATCTCCCAATAATGTATCTTTTTCTTTGTTTCTATGTACACATGTTTATTAAACTATACTTCCCTTCACCCCAACAGTAAGGAATATACTTTCTTCTCACATGTCCATCACTCCTACTCTCGTCTGGATTATTTCCTGGTCAGCAGCTCACTGCTGAGTGACATCTCAGACACTGAGATTCACCCTATAGCTGTCAGCGATCATGCTCCTGTATCGTTAACACTAATACATAAGAAGAACATTACGCCAAGTAAAAACTGGAGATTTAACACATCACTGCTTAAAGATGAAGACTTTATTAAATATTTTTAAAAAAGAGTGGACTCTATATTTAGACTATAATGACACTCCTGGAACATCAGCATCGGCTCTATGGGAAGCAGGGAAAGCTGTGATGAGAGGTAAAATAATTTCTTTCTCATCACATAAAAAGAAAGAAGAAAACAAAAATATCCAGGAACTAGAAAAAAACATCAAATCCCTAGAAGAAGCCTACGTGTCCCACCAAGATCAGGAAATATTGAACAAAATATGCAAAACAAAACTAGAATTAAATGAAATTATTAATAAAAAAACTAAATTCTTAGTACAAAGACTACGCTTACAAAATTTTGAACATGATAACAAATCCGGACGATTTCTAGCTAACCAACTGAAAATAAATAAAGAAAACTATATGTGCTGTTCAAGATTTATCTGGGAACACAATATATGACCCCCCAAAAATAAACAACATTTTCAGGGATTTCTATAAAACCTTATATTCACCACAAATAAACCCATCTAA
>VUQG01004445.1:0-11180 GCA_015106755.1 Etia nguti
AATGTTCATGTAATGCTAAAACACCAATCAAACTAGAACTCACACAACACACTTCTGATAATGCTAAACAACCTAGAAATCGATACATTATCATAGATCTGCATATATATATTCGTTGCCTGTATGGAAAATATGGTACAACAACTGTCAAGCTGCAAAAGGTCATCCCTTTACTCCTACTAAGACCAAAAGGCTATGGAATGTGAATACTGTTTTTATACCTGTTTTAGTTGAAACATGCAAACTGTGTATATCTCTCATCTCAGTCTCTGTCATTCCATCTTATGAAAACATTCCAACCTGCAAGTAAAATGTTCTTTTTATTTCTTCCTATAGTCTTTCCTTCAATGCCAACATTACTTCCATCTATTATTATTATAAAGTTTTGCCCACACTATACCAAGTACTGAAAATTAAATCCATGTAATTTGCTGATGTCGGTGTTCTACTGCTGCTCAAAGTAGTATTATCAGCTAAAGCGCTAAAATGTAAAGTATAATCAGTCCTTAATTATACTTGATTATACTTAATTAACTTAATAATAGTCTTCGCACAATGATCACATGGGTGAATAATTTAAAGGAAATTCTTTTAGCCATTTTTTTCCCTCCCTTCACTTTGAGGATGTGGGGTAAGCAGCTCTCCTGCTAACAACCCCGCATAATCACAATAAACCGAGGCACAATCCCCCCACAAATGCTCCTCTCCAGTGGCAGCATCACCATGGTTTAAGGCCAAGGTTCTGCTCTGGGAGGTCTTGCTGGAACAAAACAAAGCACTGGAGTGAACAAAGCTGGACTACAATGACTAAGGTTCTCCTTATTGGCTTGAATTGTGCACGATTTTAAAATATCCTGTCTTTTGTCAGTACAGTAATACAAATCCGTGGCTGCATTGTTACTAAACATGAATGTCCTACTGTCTTACTGCTTAAAGTGGGTGTCCTGGCATCTTGCTACAGTGTCATGTTGGTGTCCTGCCAGTTTACCAGCTTTAAATGTGGGTGGCTGTTCTGGCGCCTTGCTGTTAATGGTGGGTGTCTTGCTACTGACTTCAGTTTTTGTACTTTTGTAGCCTGTTTTGTATCCTGTATAGACAGTTCGTCTCTCTTTAGCTGTCCTGTAGCTATTAGCACAGATGCTGTGAGACTGTTGCCTCGAAGACTATTTTACCCTCAGTGACAACATCCTAAAGTTGGAGAAATAATGCACAGAGCTCAGAAATTTTTCTCCCATCACCAGGCTTCTTTATCAAGTGAAAGTCCATCCTGTTGTTTTACCTTCATACCCAGTGACTATAATTCCCTAGTGGTTCTTATGTCTAAAGAGAACCAGTCTGAACCCACATGCTTCTTTATAATACGCTAAAGGTTACCGTAGGTTATTCTAAGAACCTTTATACCGACTGAAATATTCAAAACAAAGACGCACGGGCTACCTTATTGCATCAGAAATTTTGTAGGGGCATGCCAACCTGAGTCATAGGGAAAACTATGATTCAGGTTGGCATGTTTGGTATCTCAGCCTTGGCATCTTTGACTGGCTTAAACAATATCTGCAAAATATTGTGAGTTCCTGAAAAATAAGACATTTATTGGTTAATACTCTGTGTTTGTTTGTTTGTTTTGCAGAGGGGAGTCTTGGTGCGTTAAAACCCTGATTCGTCTCTCGCTTGGCATTCATTACCTTTTCTACCTGATTCATTTCCTTTTCATACTCATTGTGCATTTTTACTTTTCTCCTCAGCAGCAGCCATTTAAATAAATTGAGATATTCCTTAAAAAGGCTGAAAAAATGTTGAGATAATTAAATTGTTGTGGTTGTTGCATCGTGTTACGTCTAGTTGTGCCAGCAGATTTTTTTTCTTCTCCTTCTTTCCCGCCTGATATCAGACTTATTACACTCTGATTCAATCTATAATCTGACATTGCCTTGACTCTGATTTCCGCAGGGGAGGGGATTTGATTTCTTTTAAACAATCACTGTAGACCAACATATCCGCCTCAGTCCAATGTCATTTTAAGCCTTGCCAACATACCGGTTTTTCCTTTGTTTTAGGAGAGAAGGGAGAAGTAAACTATACTGTCTTTTTTTTCCCCCTTCTGTTATCTCTCTTGGTTCACAGCTTGACAACAGTGTTAGTCCTGCCCATGGCTCTGATTGGCTAATCTTTAGTGCCAGAGCAGTCACTGAGCCATTTGCTTTTTTAACTGAGAAACAGCTGTTTCATGTCACATGCCAGACAAATCAGTCAGCTCGCTGGAGTGGCTAGATTCAGAGGTCTGCATATAGTCGATGAGGTTTCAGTAATCTGACTATAAGCTGTCGACGAGCTGTTCTTACAGTGGCAGTCAACTGATTTTGAAATGTTGGTCCACTATACAAATGACCTGTGAAGGATGGGGGGTGTTGGCTTTCTGGAAGTCTCTGAAGAAATCACTGCAGAATTTCCTGGAAAACAGAGACATTTTTTTCATTCTTGCTTCTAAGCACAAAGTAAACAATGCTGAGGCAGACAGGTGGAGAAAAACTTCAAAAACTTAAAGCAAGCTGAAACTTCCAGGAGCATTTAGAAACCAAACGACTACACTGGGCTTGTTTCGTTTGTCATTTACTC
This sequence comes from Etia nguti, assembly GCA_015106755.1. NCBI lineage: Eukaryota > Metazoa > Chordata > Actinopteri > Cichliformes > Cichlidae > Etia > Etia nguti. The sequence continues at coordinate 2,617 of VUQG01004445.1, forward strand.
AAATGCAAATGCAGCAAGAACTACAAATAGTCTCAAGGCTCTCTGCAGCATTTTCTAAGGCATGGTAATTGGTTACAATATGTTATTCTTCCTTATACTTAAGTCTTCAGATCCAACACACAGCTGAAACTTCTCTGATCCTCCTCGTAGATTTTGATGTTAAAGGGTTAAGTTGTTTTGCTGCACACTGCGATGCTCTGTTTGTTTGTTTGTTTGTTTGGGGGCTTTCTGTAGTGTAACATACAGGAAGCTGTATTACCTTTTGTTTATTAGTAGTATAACCAACAATGGCTGTTTGGCTTTACTGAGATTAAGGCTGTGTTTTCCACTATCTCCATTCATTTGTTGTTAACAAGTGCTGACAAACTAAACATTTCAGACAAGATGTTCAGAGCTTATTTCAGCACCAGTTCTGTGAAAGCACATTTCCATACTCCTGCACTGAGAGAGAGAACCAACTGACAGGGAACTGCCTTAAGCTTCAGCTTTGCTGCCAGACTCCTCTCTCTCTTTTTGTTTTCTCTTTCCTTTTCCACACAAAATGTTGAATGGCACTGTAGATGTTGAGGATGGAAATTTATGCAAGGGAATGCTGATTTTTTTGCTCTCTCCTCATTGCAAACTCTCTGTAAACATACATAATGGACTATGGAGATTGCAGTACTTACTAACTTATATTTTTGAGGTTAATATTCATGTGGGGGAGAGAAGAAGAGCAACGAGGCACTCCTTCTTAAAGAAAGTAAACAGTCTTCAGTAAAAGCAACAGCACTGCTGACAGACCATTATTTTAGCCAGTTTAGAAGAGGGATATCTTGATTTACTGAAGCAACTGTCAGTCAATATCGCCGCCCTTGGATATGTTATAGCAAGACAAGTGGAAATGCTGCCTGCTGGGACTGCTGTAGCCTGAAGGTAAAGAATGAAGCTTGTGACCAGAAGGCAAAAGGATGGGGTTTCTGGATGGGGAAAATGTGGACCCCTAAAAAAGCTATTATATTGTGCGATCCCTGAAGAACCAATATCAACATTAAAAGCTCTTTAGCAAGGAGCTTAACCCATTTGCCCATTCAGCTGGTTAGTCTAACAGAATCTGTTGCATTTTTCAAGCACAGCTGCTGAATATTGTTGAAAAGTGAAAAAAATGTGAGACTATTGTATAATATTCGTTTTTATAAAGAAAACATTTTTAAAGTATTTTGGCATTGCCAACCATTTACTCAGAATTCAGCTAAATGACACGTAGTCCCAAGGCTCAGTGGCAGTGGGTAGATAAGGTCTTCCTGTGCTTTATGTTTAATTTGAAGATCTAAACTCACACACATGTCTGCCCAATCCCATTTCAGGACAGCGGCAGCTCAAAGTGCTTTTTTTTTTTTTTTAAACTAAACAAACTCTAACACATTGCATTCGTGGCCCAACTTTTCTCCTAAGCATAGTCATACTCTATTTCAAACTATAACTCCTTTGACTTTTAACCAAATCACAGAAAACCTTTGAGCATCAGTTCTTTCATCCAGGAAGGTATAAAAAGTTTCACAGAGTGATACACAAACCTAGAGCACACACAGATTTTTGAGCAATTAATAGTTCAAAACAACTCTCCAAATTCATTGAATTAGCAACTTTAAATTTGTTGCACCAAAGCCTGACTTTGCTGGTTGATTCTAGTTTTCATCATTATTTTCACAGTGACCTCGGTGGGTTTAAGAGGCGGACGTATATTAACATTTACTTTTACTTTGTAGCCAGAATTTTTAAAATTGCTTGTGTAAGATTTGTGTTGCAACATCGCTCTGTAAGTGTTTATGACTGGAATTTTGCACGTAGGCAATATTACAAGATTGGAGAAAGTGCAAGATGAAAAATATATTGCATGCCTTACAGAGCTCCACAGCAACCTTTTTAATTATATAGTTCAGGCAACATAGTCAGCTGGAATCCCCGGGATTCCAAGTAGCACAGGTTGTAGGAAAAACACTCGAAATCGGTTGATGTCAGGAGTGATTTTGTTGTTTTGCAAATATAAAGAAATCATTATGTTGAAAGTAAACTAACATGAAAAGCCCTTTTTTACCTTACAAATTGCTTTTAGGACTAACAACATAAAACAAACTGTATTCTGATATCATCATGGCTGTTTAAGTGTTATATAAACAAACTATGGGTTTTCAAAAACGTGTTTTCATCCAAGGAGAATTCCTACAAAAAAAAACAAAAAAAACACTAAACAGTTCTTGGCTCCAACTGAATCAAAGCATCCTATTTAGGCTAAATTCAAAATTCAAATGAAGCATTTGGAAACAAAATACACAAATCAATTGATGTGACATTCAGGCTTAGCTATGGGAATTATCTAAATGTAATCTTGCATAATATCAACAATTCATGCTCATTTTATGGTAATTATTCTTCATTATGATAAGATGCTCAACAGGTTGGCTCAAAGCAGTGGGACTGCAAGTTTCAGGCTGATGTGATACATGATTGAGACAGATTATGGAGTTCCAATGAGGATACTCTCCACAGTAACCATGGCAAGCTGCGGTCTAGCACTCATTACAACTGGTCACTATGGGTTTCCATGCATGAACTTATAATTACGCCAAATAAATGGCTGGAAATCTTTCAGTATGGAAAATGGGCTACTACTAGGGTACAATAGACTCCAAACTCTATTAAACCTGTAATGGAAATCATTTATCATGCCTATGGTGTGTGACCCCCACCTTTTGTATGGACTGCTTAATATTCTACCTGTATAACATGGCTCAGAATCTCACTTTGAACATCCTCTCAGTGCTCAACATTTTGTTCTTGAGCTGCTCTAACTTTCACAAGGTTAACCTGAAGTATCAAAGTGATCTGCAAGGCAAGTGAGACTGGGGTGGGGAGATGATTTAATTACAACACATTTCTATCTTCTCCTATCCTTGTCCAGGTCTGACCTAGGACTCAGGTGTGGTTAATTTAAATAATCAAACCTGCATGCTATACTGGACATCATCTGGTTTAACTTTGAACATTATCTTGTATACCAACAGTAAATTAACTTTATTCCTGTTTCAGCTTCTTCTGCTAACAAAGTTTTGTTGTTTTTTTATTTGGTTATTTTACAAGTTGTTATAAAATTATGTACAACACAGAGGATTGTGATAACTTGCTACTTTAGATACTGAGCCTGCAATCATACCATACCAGATGACAAATGCCCAGATCAGCTGATCGCTATGGAATCAACTGGCAAAACAAATGTAAGACTTACATATTACTACTTGTACAGCTGCTGCCATTTGCAAGCTTCTTTGCAACCCACCTCTTCTTCAGCTCCTCCTCTCCATGTTGTGCCTGACTAAGGCTGGAGTCCACAGGCCAAGGAAACAATGTGTATTCAATGGCTGATTGGAAAATTGTTTCTGGTGGTTGCAATGTGACAAAGTAGCATACAGCACGGCACCAAAAGCCTGCTTATGATTCATTTTTCACTAGCAGATTGTCACGGTCACCCATAGCTTGCTTGGAGGTTGTCTGCAAACACTCCAAAACTACGACTTACCTCCAAAACTGTGAAAAGCAGAACACAAACCAGAAACCAAGAACATTCTCTTTCAAAGTAAAAAAAAAATGCACCTTTTAAACTCTGTTGGCTGGAGTCATAAGGAACAACTTTTAGTTTGAAAGTATAAAATGTGAAAACAGGAAATACTTCCTGTTTTCACATTTTACTATCACTTGGCTAATAGTTAGCCAGTGTTTGCAGACAAGATAGCATCTTCCATGCAAACTTCAGGCAAGTGTAGCAATGTGCTAGTAATCATACTAGTCAGGGAGGTCCCACTGCAGAGCTATGAGGCCCAGTATAAATTACTGCATAGGGAAATCACATTCTTCTTCTGATTATAGTGGTCATGACTGAAATAGAGTTACTGTGAGCAGTGGGATAAAGAAATGAGTTGTGTGTGTCTGTTGGAAGTATTGGGTTTTAACATAATTTCTGTTTTACTGCAATTAAGTGTTTCTGAACCATTTAATTTACTGGATTAGACATAAAATAAACCCCTGACATTTCCAAGATTTATATTTTACCTATACATGGGTTTTACATTCATTTCTATAAAGTTTGCTTTCTATCAACATTTAATTGAAATTACACATACTGTAATAAAACCAAAAAAGAAAACAACATTGTGCTAAGGCTTTGATTGTATTATTAACTATCTGGTATCTTGGCGTCAGAGTTGATTATTTCAGTTTATTCAGGTCTTCATTTTCCGTTTTCGCTCACTAAGATTTGGTACCACACCTTGATTTCTGCTTGAAGTGCAGAGCTTCATTAATAATTGCACTATAAATCTGTTCATGCCTTACCTTCACTAAACTGTGACTTTGCTGTTACTTGCAGCCACGACCCGGCTTGCCCCCTGTTTCCACTAAATGTTTTTGCTCCTATCTCCACCTATCACAATGCAAGGTAGTAAAGAGAATGCAATGAATGGAGAGGTGTACTGTTGCAGGAACAACCAACACCAAACAATGCGAAAAAAAGACAGAAAAGAAACCCTTTCGCCAATAGCTATAGCTGCACTGGCGCTGACATCATATCACTCCCACATCTCCCTCTCTTGATTTCAGCCCCACCCGCTCCTTTCCATTACCAAGTCGGTCCGTGTCCCCGTGTTATTTAAAGCCAGAGATCCTCCCTCTCGCCGAGCCACTGTGTTGCATCTGTCTGCCTCTCCGCTTGTGTGTCTGGGTGCGTGTGTGGATGAGAGTGCGCTAAAAAACCCAGGCAGCCAGTGGGAGAGCTAGAGAGCGAGGGAGAGAGGCACGGGGGAAAGGCAAAAATCATCCAAGAAGGGAGAAGGAACGGGAGTGTGAGACAGCTATGAAATTCATCCAAGCTATTTGCTTACTGCTTCTCTGTCCAGCTCTGAGCCTCAACACCAGGTAAGAGATAAACAAGAGGACATTTCTTTTCTTTTTTCTTTTTTCTCCTGTCAGTTTCATCCTGCCGGAGACTCTGAAACAAAAGGGGTGTCTTGGTTCAAAGCATGGTATTCTGGAGGTCTGCTCAGTCCTGCCAAATACTGAAGCGTTAATTCGTCCCGGCAGTGGCTCTGTGTGTGCTAAGAATGTTGGAAACTGAGAGACTTAAAGGAGGAAGTAAGGGCTTATCTGTTGAACTGGGCTATTATCTTTTTTAGTTCTGAAGCAGGCTGAGTGACAGTTGTCCTTTTGTGGAGGTAATTCACTGGATTTGCCTCCTCCGCTTCCCCCTGAATAGTGGCGACATTGCTTTTTTTTTGGGGGGGGGACTTTTGCTGCCTGGCCTGGGAGGGAGCAAGTTGAAGTCAGGGGAACTGAGAGAAAGGACAAGGCGACTTGTGTTGCAGTGCCTTAGAAAGAGCAGGTGTGTGCGCGTTTCCTTTCGCTTATCTGCAATATTAAAAAAAACAAGCTCAAGGAACAGCGATAGACAAGAAGGATGGACAAATGAAGAGAGAGATGTGTAGAGAAGGAGAGTTTTGATGATTAATTAAATCATTGATAAAATCATCCTTCTTCTCTGCCACTGCCTGACACCACTGCCTTAATGAGAGCCGTGAGAGGGGAAATTCAGGGCTTTGACTATACCATAGAGACATCACACGCAGGAAGGCATGCATTATAAAACTTGCCTTTTCCGCCTTTTCTTTTCTTTTCTTTTCTCCATCATTGCCCCCCCCCAAAAAAAACATGCCATCTTTTAGTGGTGAGTGAGTGGAATGCAGTTTCTGGGGAATACATCCACGGGGAGAATGATGGCTTTGAACTCAGTGTTTTTTGCTGTTGATTTGAACCAAATGGACACATGCCTGTGTTTTTGTTAGTGACATGCTAAACACCATCACGGCTACCAATTATTTATTTTGCCTCAAGGGTTACAACAGAGGAGGATTTGTAGAGAAAGTCAAGGTTACTGCACACATCCAACATATTTGTCAATAGCAGAGAGGTAGCACTGATGATGTATGAGTCATATAACTAGGGGCTATATTGATGTATTAACCTCTAGCATTTAGCAGTCAGCAGTCCAAGCACTCACATATTTTTATTTATTTATTTAGTTAGTTTAACACACCTACAATTAGATTTTTCCTTTAAGTCATCTATACAAGTAATCTTCAGCTAACAACTTTTTAGTCATTTATCAGTTTGGTGGTTTTTTTGAGTTTTTCTTTTTTTTTTAGTTTGTAGACTCATTTAGCTATTTTCTAAGCTGTGAAACTAATAGTGCTTTTGTTTGACTTTGATTAATTAAAATATATGCTGTCTCCCCAGATTTATTTTTAAACCGTGTATACCATTATTAGTCTTAGAGGTAATCTTTTGAACACTAATTGGAGAGCGGGGCATTACGGTGGTAATTTGGCAGGTCAGCACAGATTGTATGCTACCTCTTGAGGGGGAAAGTCATGAAAAGTAATTACCAGAACACACAGATGTAATCAGTGTTTTATAAGACGGTTTGTTTCCAGACTTAGCATTAAAAAAAAGTAATGGGATTGGAAGGCTGTGCTTGGTCAAAAGCGCAGGGCTGGTTGAGAAATATGGTCAATTGTGACCTTCTGGACTTCAGGTCATGTTAAAAAAAAGGGGAAAAAATTGTTCACACCTGAATAGATTGCAAAGCCACATCTGCGTGCTTTGCCTTCAGGAAGCAACATATAAGACTAGCTAATCTTATAATGCTGGAATTGAAAAAAACCCCAAAACAATCATTTCGGGGAATTCAAATAATAAACTCCTCGGCTATATTTTTTTCTGGAGCCTCAATCTTCTTAAATGGAGTTTTTTTTTCTCTGTGGTAATTATGTAGCTTCAGTAAAAAATTGCATGCTTGTTTTTTTCAGGCTCAGATTTCCACGATCGCCAATGAACTTTTTCGCTCGTAGTGAAAGATGCTTCTATTATTTTGTCTAACAATAACGTGGTGACACTTTTGCTCAGGACTGTGAGTCTACAGATAGCCATGGTTTTAAATGTTAATGAAAAGGACAGCATAAAGGCACCTCTACAGGGATCCTTGGGTGGATTCAATTAAAGGTCTCCACTGAGCAGGTTTAGTTCTCCTGCTGTGGTTGATATGCTTAAAGGTAGACATGTCAGATATACGGCTATGCATTTCAATAGCCAGCTGTGTATTGTTCTACTAAACTGTGTATTAATCTAGCGTCCCTCTACAGTGATCCTGCTGTGGTAATGACTGTTGCAATTTTTTTTATTGTTGTTGTCATATTTATTTCTTTTCCGAGCTTGTTTAAAGCCGTACAGACATTTAGATTTTTTGAACCTCTTCTGTGCCTGTTTCGTTTCTGTTTTCATTCAAATTCTTAAAATTTCCTTTTGCTCCTTTCTTGTTGTGTTAATAAAGCCACATGCCAAACCTGGGAATGACGTTGGTGCTGCGGGTGGATTTTTGTTGTTTGATCCAGCTGGTACTCCAAACAATAGCTGATTGCTTCTTCAAGCAGCTGTCACATTTTTGCTGTTATCCTGGAGGTCATGGGTCCAAACATTGCTTATCATTTGTGACATCCTCATTTTTTCTTGTAATAGTGTGGCACTGAAGAGACTGACTGCGAGGTGTATCTGCACCAGTAAAATGAATTGTGACTGTGACTGTCTAGTCTGTGTATTGCTCTGGCTGGCTTTGCTTGATTCATTTCATCAGTGGTGCGTGAGAGAATCCATTTCATATGTTAACTGCAACCTCTATCCTGCGACCTGATAGAGCCACCTTAAGAAGAGAGAATTAATAAAATAGGAATTGTGTAAAGTTTCATGTGTGATGGCTGCATTTTGATGTGCCTTTGGTCTACTTAAAGGTGCTGCGGGGAGGGTTTAAAAGACAAAACATCCTTAACAAACAATGGCAAAAAAAAAGAATAAATAAAGAAGAAAACTTTGAAACTTCAAGGCTGTTATAAAGACCCTTCTTCCAAGTGAGCATAGAGGCATATGGCACAAGGCTTTATGGCTTTCTGTCAGACAGACTTTATAATATGTGGGTAATGGCTGCTTTTTTTTAACCTAATCAAATAGTTTTGTTGGCTAACTCTAACTGAAAGTCATTAAAGCCACAAGGGAACTATGGTGTAAGGTTTGCCAACAGATGCCACTACAACCATGTTTAGTTCAGTTTTACTGTATTAAAATCTAAGACTTTTCGTAGGCTTACTAACTAAAAGTAAGTATAAGAATTCTGTTAACATTTTAACGTCATCTCTGGAAAAACTGTAAAACTGAAAATGCTGTTACCAGTTCTCGCTCATTTAAGTCCTTTATAAAGAATTATGGTGTTTTAATGAATTGAGTGGGTTACTCGGGCCACATAATAGTGGTGCAGGGCCATGTGTCATTGCAAAAATCAATTGGTACTTAGGCAGAACACAAGGCTGCATTGACATCAGTCCCATGAGATATGACTTTCCACTTCTGGGTCAGCACTGGGGGCCACTACAGTAAGCTTGTCTCCTCTGCATTTGGCTTTTTTTTTTTTTTTTTTTTTTACAGATAAAAAA
>VUQG01004448.1:0-11528 GCA_015106755.1 Etia nguti
TGACCTCTTAGTACTTACACTGCTCATCTATCTAGTGGAGGTCAGCCAATCATTTACCCCGTCTTCCAGTCAAAGTTATATATATATATTGAGCCAGCTGATGCAAAGCCCTTTTTAAAAATTCACTCCAAGCAGCCATTTAACATTTTATGTCAGCTACCTGCCAGCTGGCCTGTCAGAGCTAGACTGTAATTCATTTTTGTTCTTAGGAATTGGGGCATGGTGAGTGTGTAGGCTCATAACCTGCCCTGAGATGTCTTTTACCGTGTGAAAAGTCCACACACACACACGTGCATCTGTTTTGGGTTTTTTAGACATTTATTAAGAACAAATTGGTGACTGTTACAGCCTAAGGATGATGACATGATTTGATAATTAAGTAAAAACATGTTGTTCAAGGTTGCTTTTTTGCTTACTTCATGAAACTTTCCTGATGTCATATTTTAACATGACAGCATTTGCACTCTGAAGCTCTCATCAGTTAGCTTTACTTACTTTAGCTTCACCTCAGTATATCTGGCCTGATTTTGTTATTATTATTTATTTTATTTTAAAATGTGTTTATTACAAAAAACTTAAACAGATCACTGATTTACTTGCAAGTGTAACTTTTAAACAAAGTGGACTTTGTTTGTGTCCACTTTGTGCAGAATGTGTGCATCGTATCCCTTGGATCGCTCCAGAGTGTGTGAGGAATGCCTCGTCGCTGGGTGTCGCAGCTGACAAATGGGGATTTGGTACCACTCTGTGGGAGATCTGCTATGATGGCGAGGTTCCCCTCAAAGACAAGAAGCTTACAGAGGTAAAGAGCACACACAAGCACTGATGGATGCGTCTAATCACAGTCATCCAAGCAAGTGTCCCTTGGGTTCTTTCTGTTCTTTTTAACCACCTCTGTCCATCCGTATCGACAGATCAGTTTTCATGCAGCACCTTGTTCACACGTGTTTTCATGTCTGTTCTGAGCAGAAGGAGAGATTTTATGAAACAGAGTGCCAACTGGCCACCCCGGACTGCACAGAGCTAGCTGAACTCATGACCCACTGCATGAACTATGAACCCAAGAAGAGACCTTTCTTCAGGGCTATTGTCAGAGAGATGGATCAGCTCATAGAAAAAAGTATGTCCGAGTATGTCTACACGTCATATAAAAACTGTTTTTACACTTAATAAAGAGGCTGCACGTATGAAACCTGAGCAGCGTTAGATTTCAGTCATTGTATTGCTACGGTGTCCAGCTTTTATTCTTTCTAGATGGTCAGAGTTGAAAAATGTTTCATTTAAGCATTTAACACTGCATAAGACTACAAAACAAGTAAATAACAAGTTAAAACATTGTGATCTTTTTTTGTTTGTTTGTTTTGTTTATTAAATATCGGCATGTTACCTGAATGTGAAGCATGCTTTGTATCTCATGGAGTAGCAGGCTGTGAAGAGAGTTGTTTACACTGCTCAGATGTTCTTGAGGAAGTTCACTGGGTGCATTGTCAGAGATCAGCCCCTCAAATGGGCCCCATGGCAGCATATTAGACTCTCTTCTTCCACCTGCTGGCTAGAATTGGACACTGCAACCCATTTTACTCAAACCAATTTTATTGTATAATGAAACCCTAAAGGAAGCATAACACTACTATAGTTCTCACCTGAAGGGCTGAAAACAGCTGTGAAGTATTGTTTGTTTGTTTGAATTTTTTGTTAGAATTAGGTAAATATTCAAAATGATGACATGTAACAGGTTTTGCCTGAGTGATAAATTGTCCTGCCAGAAGTAGCCATTTATGTGGAAACATGAGCAAACAAGTTATTACATAACCACACGAAGTTCTAGTGAAAACGTCGACACCGTCAACCACAATAGACTTCCTATGACGCAAGTGTGCATGTGCTGTGGGAGAGGCATGCTGTAGCCAGTGTGCCTAATGAATTTGCCTCTTTTTATTCTTTCAGACCCTTCTATCAAACCCCAGCCAACACCAGATGTTGACCCAACCATGTTTGAAAAGAGATTTCTCAGGAAAATCAGAGATCTGGGAGAGGTACAGTGCTGCTGTGTCTATCTTCAATCGTGTTGAGCCAATTATAGGATTCATTTTGTTAGTAATTAGACTGATGCACAAAAATCTTGGCCACTCAGCTGACATGAAAAAATGGTTTTATTAAATATAATTTAAATCTGTTTTGTCTAGTGGGTGTAAGCATCTATCTATCTATCTATCTATCTATCTATATATATATATATATATATATAATGAGAGAGAGAGAGATATAGATATAGATATATATATACAGATAGATTAATATTGCAGTAGAAACAAGCTAAAGTGATATTTTAGGATGCAGTTGATCACATTATTCACACATCATCATCTGCACGTCCTCCTGATTCTTTCAGCTGCTCTCTTTAGGGGTCACCACAGCAGATCATCTGCCTCCATCTATCCCCAGGACCTTCACAGCTTCTCTGTGATCTGAGCATAACAGAACTAGATGAGCTAAACGAGCCAGTGGATGAAGCCTCCCATGTAGTTGTTCATCTGCTGTTCAGTACTTAAAATTTGTTTCATGTCTCTCATGCAGGGTCACTTTGGTAAGGTGGAGCTATGCCGCTACGACCCTAGGGGGGACCGAACAGGGGAGCTGGTGGCTGTGAAGTCGCTGAAGCCTGAGAACCGAGAAGAGCAGAGCAACAACCTCTCCAGAGAGATCGACATCCTGAAGGATCTCTACCATGAAAACATAGTCAAATATAAGGGCATTTCCCAAGAAGAAGGTATTCTGTCCACTGCACGATGATGATGAAGATTTTGAATGTGTTTTTAAAGTTAAGACTGTGTGAAGTGTTTGAGAGAGAAACTGACATAACTGAATATTAGAAGTTAACTTTTAGTTTGACTCTATAAATTAAGCAAGGACATACTTGTTGTTGAAGACCATAAATTGATTCTGGAGTAAACCTTCAGACCATCAACAAGTGTTTGAGTTTTTCGAAGATCAGAATAAATAAATATAATTTCATGAATACACAAAGTCTGACTGCATGTTTTTATGAATCTATAGGTGGTCAGGCTATTAAGCTGATCATGGAGTATCTTCCACTGGGCAGCTTGAAGGAGTATCTGCCCAGAAACAGAGCCAGGATTAGCATCCCCACCTTGCTCAGCTACTCTGTGCAGATATGCAAGGTAATGCACCTTCTCTTCAGTTCCTTCAATTCCTTTTGGTCACTCTGAACCTGATGAAACGTGACACTGTGTTTAATTCATTTTAGGGAATGGACTATTTGGGATCTCAAAATTACATCCACCGTGACCTGGCTGCCCGAAACGTGCTGATGGAGAACGAGACGACTGTGAAGATTGGAGATTTTGGCCTCACGAAGAGCATCAAGGATAACGAAGGTTATTACACAGTCAAGGACGAGAATGACAGCCCTGTTTTCTGGTGAGTCAAGAGGACAACAAAGAGATAATAGCTGAAACTCGGTGTGTGTGTGTGAGAGACACCCCTCTCCCTACAGCAGAGGGGTGTCAGATGGTAAATGAACTGGATTGATGGCATTGATGTTATAAACTGGCATATAAGGGCTCTTCTTTCTATCAATATATTGACTCTGGTGTCAGCTGTCAGATAATTAAGCCTCAAGGATGTGTTTGCACTAAAACGATAGAAAAATGCCCACCATGTCAGTCCTAGTTCTTTTATTCTACGAGGACATTAATCTCTTTAAAGCAGCTTTAATGGGTTTTTTTAAAATAAGATAACAAATAACAAGAAAACAATGTTTAATACCACTTTTAGTGGTGAACTATTATGGGCCCATTGTGCCTGCTGTTCTCCACCTCGCACACACGTCACCAAAAGTGACGTCACATCCGTTGGCACAAGCCATGCTTTGGTGCTGTTTGGGCCGGGTGTGCGCCTCTCAAGTTTCGTAACCTCGTGAGGGTCCCACAGTGACACAAGTGTAAGATTTGGCTCTGCTGTTAACACACAGTTGAGGACACTATATTTTGCTCAGTTACCTCTCAGTATAGTGGAAGGGTGAAGAAGGAACTGTCACAGTGACTGAGCCTTTATGCTTTTTGTGTTTCAGGTATGCTCCAGAGTGTCTGACTCTCTGTAAGTTTTACCTTGCTTCAGATGTTTGGTCCTTTGGGGTGACGATGTATGAACTCCTCACTTACTGCGACTCTGCCAAGAGCCCGATGACGGTAAGTGTGCAGCACTTTCATTACTAATATTTCCTATCCGTGATTCTGCATTAAGTACATGTACTGTGCCAGTCGTGTAAAGTAAGTGCCACAGTCATTTGTATGTAGCAGATGGTGTTGGTCTTTGGCCGGAGTTGCAGATGATAGACTCCACCGTGAGCGTTCCAAAGTAGCTCATTTTATCATTAACATCTTTTTAAATCAGGCTTTTTGCTGCTACCAGAAGCACTAACTAATAAGAAAGACTGAACCTTATGGAAGCTACAAAATAAAAGCTATTAAACCTGTAACACAGAGTCCGTGTGTTCAGCACTGCTATGACCAAAGTTGAATTTCCATGGTTCGCATCTAAATGAAAGTAGAGAAAGCCCAGCATGTAGCATATTTGCCCTTTGTAACCTCCCCTTGTCCTTACCCTTACAGTGCTTCCTTGAAATGATTGGTAAAACTCATGGTCAGATGACTATCATCCGATTGGTGAAGGTGTTGCAAGAAGGAAAGAGACTGCTGTGTCCTAAGGACTGTCCTGACTCTGTAAGTAACATATTACCAGCAGTAATGACTTGGCTTTTTTTTTTTTTTATTTACACAAATTCAAATACAGCATATTGAAAGAAAAACAACAGCAACAGTAGGCTTCAAGAGAAGGTAAATATGGGCTTCTTAATACAGTAGGTCTGAAGATGTGTCACCATCCTTCTGTTTATTTTGTTTTTAAGTTGCCTCAAATGCATCAAAGCACCTGGCAAACAAATTATATAGGTTAATATAAAGGAGTGTAATATGAACAATGTGTATACACAGCGTGTGATGCGTTGCATTTCTTCACTGTGAGTTTTTACCTTAAATAGTTGACATTCATGTGTGCAATGCTGGGTACAAAAATGAGGTGTTCTCACTCGTAATCCAGTAATTTTTACTGCAATCACTAAGTTTTCAATGACAAACTGGGTTCGCTTCATAACGTCGCTCTTTAAAGAAGAACCGTTAACCACTGATGCTGGTTTTAGATATCTTTTTCAGACATTTCTACAGAAACTGCTGATGTCAGTTTCTGTAGAAATGTCTGATTTACATGAGATGTGCATTGACTTCCTGAAGTATTGCTAATAATAGCAGTATCCTTGCTGTGCTTTTACGGCATACTTCAGTAAAGGGACACTCATTTCTTTCCTGACCTATTTAAGCAGAACTAAATAGTCAATGGTTTTAATTTTAATCTTTGGTTTCATGTTACATAAAAATGATTCAGTGAGTTTAAACATGCAGTCAGGTCACACTGAGGTTGCAGGAATTTAAGCATCCCTCCAAGGAAAACTGACAGCGTCAGATCTGCTGCAGTTTTGTTCGATTTTTAATAAAACTTCTTTTGATTGCCTTTTCTTTTTCCCTGACAGGTGTATGAGCTGATGCGAAGATGCTGGGAGCAGTCACCCGAGAGGAGGATCACGTTCAAGCGCCTGATCGAGGAGCTCACCACTGCACAACAGCTCGCCCAACAGCAGCAGCAGCAGCAACATAACAGCCAACCAACTTTCTGAGGCGCTTGCAGTGAAGCTGACTTTGCTTGCCAGTCTGGATGCAAATGGAAAACCTGACCCCCGCCTCTCCTTCAGATCAGCATCTGCTCATGCAGCTATTATTGTAAAGTCACGCTCCTTCATACTCACGTTTAAACTTTTAACTACCATGGCATAGTCTGCTATATTTTTTAATGTTTTTATTTCACATATATTCAGATTTTCTGTTTTCAGTTAAGAGTATTAGAAAAACATTTTAGCCTTATTCTATACTACATGATCTGATCGCTTACTTCCAACTGTCTTGAATATTATAAACGATTTGCACTGTCTTGTGGCCCGAAGACCTTTGAATTACGCGGGAAGGAAGGAACTCTTTTATGCCTGCATTTAATGGCTACATCACAGCCTTATTTGGGATGGATGGCTGACAAAATCATGCTAGAAAAGCTCGCATGGATGGATGGATGGGATAAAGAAGATGGAACATAACCACAGATATCCAAGCTGTGGTTTCAGAGTTTTGTGCCACTGCTGTTTTTATTTCATGGACTCCTCTTTTTGGGAGAAACTTGCCAGATTTGAGCCTAGGAATTATGTGTGATAAACATCTGGATTTGCTGTTCATGATGTGCACATGCAGTCACAGAGAAGTGCCATGTCATTAGAGCCAGTAGTCAGTCAGCATTTTTCCTTCCACCCCACTGTTGTGACTGTTTTACAGATGAAATATTTGCACGGTTAAAAACCATCAGTTCTTATTTGTAATTTCCACTTTTTTTTTTCCTGATTAACAAGAAAATTAAACAAAATCTTTAGAGCGTTTAGGAAATTTTGTGGACCATTTGAAAAAATGCAAGCACTGCATTTGCACCGAAACAGAAAATCTGTTTTTATTTTTTGTGTTCTTACGATGTAATGGATCTGTTATTTCTAAATCGGTTAACAGTCGAATGTTATTTGTGAGTGCAGTACTCGCGAGAGGCACTTGAGGGCAGTACAGCTATACTTTTCCTTTTCTCTGCTGTTATGGGGCTTTTATTCAGAACCACAAATACTATATATCAAATATATAGATATGTCATTTTTTGAAGTAGAGCCAGTTCTCCCTGCTGTGGATCGTCTGTGAGGGAAGTTTAGATGATTTAACACATCATGTGCATGCCTTTTTTTTTTTTTCCAATTTGCTCAAAAAGCATTTCTCCAACAGTCATATCGTTTGTCATTTTACATTTTCTGAGTCTCCAGTATCTCTGATAGTGTATACGTGCATTTATCCATGTGTATGTTGTAACATTAGAGCAGAGGGCTTTAGATAGGCAGCCAGAAAATTTGCGCTCAGTCATGTATTACAACCCCAGAAACAGTCGATTCTACATAAAGGCGACAACAAAAGGAGAGGGATGTGCTTCAGCCCACATTTTATTTAGGAATGTAAAAGACAATTCCTTCTGCTCTAAATAAGAGAAAAGAAATATATATTTTTCAAAAAAAAAGAGATGTAAGTATGACTTATGGAATTTAAAATTATCCATAAATACACCATGAAAAAATAAATAAAATCAATGTTTGTGTCGTGTTTTGTCTGTCAGTCCAAATCTTGTATCATCACCTTCTGAAAAGAGCTGGTTCTGTACATTACAGTTTGCAAGTAGGCATGCTAAGATTGCTCTAGAAAGACCTTATTCACAGTAAAACAATATCAACGTAAGTGTGATATAAAACTTTTGCAAAATCTACTGTATATTTCAGGTCAGAAAAAAACAAAATAAACTCCACATACCTAAAAAGCAGAAGCTGTTTACAAAGCAATAAGCAACAGCAAATCCTAGATTCATCTACAGCCATTAAAATGTGTTAGAAAAAAAACCCTCAGAAATACTTTAGTATTGCAAAGCTTTGTGATCAACACACGCACACAGTCATTCACTATTGCAAAGTCCAGCATCAACGCTGGTCTTGTGTAATACGCAGGAGACATATTGAGTACAGTGGCATCGCACTGATGCTGAGAGGGAGCTCGGTTTACACAAGAACAGAAAGAAGAAAGAAAATTGTGGATTTGGCTGTGTTTGTGCAAATTCTACAAACAAATAAATCACAATTCAACTAAACTGCACAAGTTTCTCTTCTAATGGAAACGGAGCTCTCAGACAATCAGCCTGACTGTTTTTTCATGTCATTTATATAGCTCCAGTCCATTAACAACTACTTTTTTTTTGTTAAAGTTGCATTTGCACATAGTTTATCCAGAACTCTAAAGTCTAAAAATCAACCACGCAACACAAGACTGGAGAGCACCCTTCAGTTCATGTGTACAATCATCAGGAGGCCGTCACATGTAGCTGGTGGTACAGAGAGGCACAGAAAAGAAAGAAACTGCCCTTTATCTTATCAATCAAACAAACCCATATAACAATACCCAATAATAAAAAAAAGGAACCGGAACTCAACATTAGTGAAAGCCGTAAAAATACTATTTATACTGTGAATATTGGGAGGAAGATTATAATATTGCAACACAGGTTCTTTTTTTTTTCTTTTCAACAACATAGAGAAACGAGAAGTGACACCAGCGAATCTTGATCTGTAGCTTGTGATGGGAGTCAACTGACAAAGTCAAAAGTGTTGCGTTATTACACTATACCAAGCGTTTCAATGCACAAATTAAAAACTCTCTAGAATGCAAAGGTTTGGTTCAGGCACAGTGAAACCAAAAGCCTGTAATTCTCCCCTAAAATCTTACTGGATAGCACAAATTACTAACTATCAGCAATGTGCCTTTTGCCCTGTTTTCCTCACTGTCTTCCTGTTAAAAGGGAGTTTTTCCTTCCCGGTGTTGCCAAAGCTCTTGCACATATGGGGTCATGTGATTGTTGTAGGGTCTTTACCTTAATATAAAGCATTATTTGTATGAATAAAAGTGAATTGAACTGAGCCAGCACCCCCTGGTGTATGTGTTTACACAGACTCTATGCATTCACTGCAGTTCAGCTGTGTGAAACTGCCAGTCAGACGTGTCACAGTTTCTACTTTCTGTTTGAAGGCTGAAGGCTGGTGACCCATTCCCCCCGCCCTCTCTCACATGAACTAAAGGTGCATTCAGGTGCCTCTTGTCAATGTAGAAATCATTTTAAAGCTTTTAAGGGCCAACCAACTAATCCCTGTAAAACTCAGATGGGATACATAGAACAGAAACGCACTTCCCAGCTTCTGGAAGCCCTCATTTTTATCCGACAGTGCATTCAATTCTGCTATCTTTGCATGTCACGTGACAATATAGGCCAAACAGTCACAACACATGCCTTCTCAAATAAAACAGTTACTATAACCAGGTCCAGGATTGCAAGGATCTTTTAAAATCATTCTTTGAAGCTAATGGGATTGCAATGGATAGGATGACAATAATAGAAACACACAGTCTTATCCTTTAAAATGTAGCTGGTGCAAATTTAGTTGGATTGTCCTGCATAAAGCTGCATTTTAAAATGTTCTGAGCAATCAGTCATGTCCAAGCCATGTCTCTGGGTCCACAGTTAAGGCTGCTGTCAAACCTTTGTCAGAGCACGTGAATTTTTTTCTGGGTTTGTTGAGGAGGCTGGATGATTCACTCTACAGGCGATAAAATATCACGCCTAATTATATGAATGTCTTATTATGTCTTCACCGAGATTCGGCTCTAAACAGAAGAACTGTGCCAGGGCGAAGGGGGAAAATGGTGTTTGAGAGTCCATCTAATACTCATACTCTACCAAATGAGAGGAGACATTTTCCAGTGTGCTGGAGTATGAGTATGTGTGTGTGTGACAGCTCTACAGGTACATGCAACATGCAGGAGTCTGGCAGACAGAAACACTTCACTGAGCAAGCAGACAGAATTTTAAAAAAAGAAAAAGATATTCCTGCAGGCTGAGTAGCTGAAGGCAGCTGGAGTTGTTTATCCATCGCTCTCTTTCTTTCAGCCCGTCTCTCCTTACTCCCATTAGCTGCCAGAAGCCCATTTTTAGAGAGCTTCAGCCCCATAAGTGCGTACACAGCGCCAGCTAAAGTCACCCCCCCGGCTCAACTCATAATGCGTAAATTCAGTAACGTTAAGAAAGCTTCGAAACAAGGGAGGTATTTACTGAAGGGATGACAAATGGAAGTTTGGCAGCTGTGGCAAACACAGTTTAACGATGCATATCTGGTACTGGTAGATGTGCGATGTTCATGAACAAAGCAGAAGTGAAGGAAGAGCTAAAAAAAAATAACACTGGGCTTGAAGTGAGGATGGTGTAGCTGTTTCTCTAGCAGCCCCAAAGGACAAAACAGAGAGAGAGGAAAAAAGGGAAAAAGCTTAAATCTAGACATACCAAAACAAACAGGTGAAGTGCTACAAAAACACCAGCACACAGGATGGACTCTTTGACCTGTGCAGACAGGTGAAGACAGGGAAGAGGAACAACTGTATATTAAGCAAACAAAAATGGATGCTGTTTTGTGGGATAGTTTTCACAGTTTACTGAAGCTGAATGGTTTGACTTAGAAACGCGAGTGCACTGCATGACCGTACGGCAGCATGTCAATTACAAAGTCAGTACTAAAATCACATCCTGCTTTTTCCTTTTTACTACAAATAGAATCACATTTTACTAAAATACACACGTGGGTTTGAAGACGACTTAAAATAAGAAGCTGAGACCTCGAGAGCAAAAAGTAGGGTTGTTTTCTTAGACCAGAGGAGTCGCCCCCTGCTGGCCATGAAGATTTTAAAAAAATGCAGGTTGACTTTTCACAGGCCCATCTTTTATTTACAGTTTATCAGCCTGATGGGCTTTGTAGCACTGCTGCTTATTAGTGCCCTTAAAAGATCCTGGGACTGTAACAACTTCTCCAGTAACCGTTGTTTTTTTGTATATTTAACTTCATTGTTGTGCTTTCTCTCTCTTATGTGCTTAGTCTATAGGGACCTCTGCACACTTCTATTAGATGCAAATGTAATCAATAACTAAAAACACTTCTTACAGAACACATTTGCTCTGTTTATCCCAAATGGCTGACGAATAACAGCTTCAATAGTGGAAGGACAAGGTCTGTGTGAACTGGGCAGAGAAGTACGGTGGCGCGTTAGCTCAACAATGCCACCTGTTTAATGTTACACCGGCTAACATCGCTAATGCTGAAATATGAGAAGGAGAATAGAATTACTGCCAAGTCCTAATAAACCAGTGCATTCAAACAATGGTACTGCACTGAATCCTATTTCTTCACTTCAAAATATTTTTGTGGGAAGTTTTATAAATAAATAAAAATGTTTTAAAAAGAGCAAAGGTACTTCTGTCATAGAAAACGAGGTCTAAAAGATCCAAGCTTGATGAAATCGAATGGATTTAGTCCACAGTTTTCAAACGTTCTGCAATATTGTACATAGTAACGAAACTACGCAGAGAAAAAAGATGACACAACCGATGAAACACCACTAAAATAATTCAGGCGTGACTGAGGATCCAGACTGGACAGTTAGGAAGACAGACAGACAAACAGACAGATAGATAGACAGGCAGGCAGGCAGGCAGGCAGGCAGGCAGGAAGGAAAGCAGAAAAGCAAACAGTGCATTTTAAAGTCTGCTGCGTCAGCTGTTCATCTACACAAACAGAGGCCCTGCTCATAAAACACACATAGAGGCTGATACAGATGGGCGCTTCTAACTTAAAAGAGGTGGAGGTGAGAGCTGTCAGCTGACAAAAAAAGAAGAAGAGCAAAGCTGGAGTCCAGCTGGCTGCTTTTTTTTTTTTTTTTTTTTTTAAACACCCCACT
>VUQG01004448.1:14235-30642 GCA_015106755.1 Etia nguti
GGGGGGGGGGCTGTTTAAAGAGAAACCTGGTCTAATAAAAAGAAAAGAGAAAAAAGAGTGAAGCGGGAACAAACAGATGTCAGACTGGCTGACAAATCAAAGGGCGAGTGTGCAACATCAGACACGTTCAGTCTTTTGAAAAAAGGGAGACTGGGATATGGGGGGGGGGCTGGCTGCATGGCCAGTCCTAAGACAGTTTGAGAGCCAGACGGCGGGCCGCCCTGCTTGCAAATACAAAAGCAGCTTGTACATACAGATGCAATATACTTCAATTTACATGATATATTAGAAAAATTGTACAAGATAATAGTAGTTAAGTACAGTTAACACACTGACTGTGAAACAACAGCTTAAGTTAAAGAGTTAAGGCTTGAACAGGACAAAAATAACACTGTGTGTATATATATGTGTGTGTGTGCATGTGTGTACATACGTGCCAAGATCAAAGAGCACTATGGCTTCATTTCACTCTAGCCATTTGCAAACCTAAATCTTCCAAACTCAACACTGACTTTTGTAGGATTGCAAAATGGCAGCCACAGAAAGGCCACTAGAGGGAGCTGTGACATCCAGCAGACATCCAGCTGTTTGCGCCTCCCTCCCCTAAGCTTTCAGGCTTCAAGGTGGTTCGGTTCAAACTAGAGCCTCTTCCTCTTAAAGTAGTCAGCGTACTGCCCCCCCAGGCCTTGCGAGTGCTGCCCGATGTAGGCCCCATCTGATCCCGTCACTTCCTGCACTGCCAGCTGAGGATACTCCCTCTTATGGCCCCTCGTCTGGTTCTGGCGGGTTAGAAACAAGAAGAGAAGGGGAGACAGAGGTGAGGAGGGATTGTGGACGTTTGACCTGGATGTGTATGAAAACACTTGTAGTGTGAAAGTCACTCATGAAAACCTTATATTTCATTTCCAAATACAAAGGAAATCTTTTTTTATTATCACGAAAGGGTTTATTGTTTATCCCGGGAAGATTACTCTTGGTTTCAGACCATTTTACCAAAATAATTTTGTCACAACTGCCACTTCAAAGAGACACAGTGAAAATTTTGTTTTTATTCATTTCATTCATCTCGGGACTTCTTGGGTTGTCCGCTACTATGAGGTTCTGTAGTCAGTGGATTACTTGAATAAAAAAAGAAAAAAGAAAAGTCCCTAAACATTTTGTTTTCTGCATCTTACTGAAACAAATCCAGCCACAGTAGGGAGTTGTAATGTTTGCCGTTTTCTTTCTTTAACCCTAGATTACTGAAATGATCAACTAACATAGAAGGTTGGCGACAGAGAAGCTTACAGGTTTGTGCAATTTTGACAATAAAGAAAAAATCCTGAGTTTGTGTGCATTCGTGTCTAGTAGTGCAGAGGTCTTTGCCTCCGTGAGACAGGGCTGGAGGCTGGCTGCACAAACAAATGTAAATCTTTGTGGAGATGAGGCTTAGCTCAGACGTCTGGCCCCGGTCTGTTTACGTCACTGTGCACTCTCTCTCGCTCTGTGAATCTCTTCCACCTCCTTGTCTCCTTGAGTGGTTTTAACGGCCTTCAACTACGCAGGGAAAAACATAAATAAAAGCTGCACTGAATTGTAGTCTACTGGTTGACTTAAGAGAGAAAAAAGAGTAAAAAAATTCAAAACAAGCAGGCTTTATAACACTGCACTGCTAGGTTTGAAAGGAGCAACGTGTGGAGCTACTTGCAGCTACTGCAGACCAGCACAGACCCTCACATGAGAACTGGCATTTAAATCACTGGCAGCACTGACATCAATCTGTATACGTCACACTGCCGCCTGGAGCTCAGCTTTATTGTTTTTAGTCACTGTTTTTGTGTTTGTTTCAGTCTAAAGTGCCTGCTTCCTGTTCTTCTTTCACATTAAAAGGCCTACAAGGAAAGGAATGGATCCTAATGTTTGACCCACTATAGCAGCTTTTAATGTGAAACATTGCAGGGAGCATTTTATTAACAGGACAACACAGAACTATCAGCATTTGTGGCTATTTAAATATTGTATGACAACTTCCTGTCGCTGCTTCACATGAAAAGCCTTTCATCATCGAGCCACATCCCAGCGATTTCTCTGCTTTTATTGTGAAGCAGCCGCACCCTCAGCAACTCTTTTTTTTTTTATAGCAAACAACAGACAAATACTCCTGCAGTACAGACAATAATCTCTACACATATTTATTATACTAGCAACAATTGCCCTACTACACATAAAGGCATACAGAAAAGGTTAGCACAATATATCACTTTTCAATTTAACAGGATGAGCAGCAACCCCCTCCTCCCAGATCCCCACTGTCAACAACGAGTGCAGCGCTCTAATATCAGAAGCTGTGGAGGAAACTGGGAAGCACTTAGCTGCAATATGAAATGTTGAATTGTTGTTATTTGGCCCAAGACGAGTGTGCCATGATTCCAAAATGAAATGAAAAGGAAAGAGAAAAAAACCCCTGAAAGAATGGAGAAAAAAAAAAAGGAGTTTCGTGTCTCGTACGGGATCATGGATTGTTCTTTACTTACATAGTAATAGGTGTTCCAGTCCGCAGCAGCGGTGTGTGCGTGTGTGACAGGGCTCGGTGCGGCCGCTGATGGGTGTGGCGCCCCGAGGAACCCGGGCATTAAGGGCAGGGTGCTGTAAGCTGGGAGCACGGCGGCGGCGGGTAGGGCGGCGGCGGGTAGGACGGCCGGGGGAGGAGCCGCGCCATTACTGACGGCGTGCAGGGACACTCCCAGAGGCTTACACACCTCCACCTCCTACAGGAAACACAGAAACAAGTAGTAGAAGCTTACTGATTGATACGATTCAAAGGTATACTCAGGAAACCAAGGAAAATGGTTTCTGAAGCCATTTTCTGTTGCCGTGTTACCGTTTACGTGCTGACAGAATCTTATAACATTAGAAAATAATAGACAAAAGTTTTAAGTGTTTTTTCATTCATGTTAGCTTTTCTGCCCTCTAGTGTCTGTTATGAGGCATACCAGTGTTTACTACAGGCAGTCTCATTCATACCGGCTTCCTGTCGCAGGGGCTTACTCTCCGAGGCAACCAGCCCAAATCAAAATACTCGTGCTGACATATACACAGCTCAATGTAATGCCTTTGTCAAATGATACGAAGGATTTCTCAGGCAGAGTTATCAAAATTTCCACCCGGAGCGAGCTCAGGAGGCCAGGGTGCAAAGCCAGCTATGCAATAAGATTTATGACATCATCTTCTAAGAAAACATCTTACATGCAGTCGTGTTTCCATTACGTCAGAGGACATTACTTTTGCCTTACACTCATTCATCCTGGAGCCTTACTCTAACTAATTATTCCTCCAAAAAGTGTTTATGATTTACCTCAAAGGAACTTTTAGTCCCCAAAAGGGAAGCGAGTTCCTGATTCATCACAACTGATCTATGTCCCCCCACGAGTAATGCACATATGCTCACATCCTCCAGCAGCAGCAGCAGCAGCAGCAGCAGATAAGCCTGGATTTGGCTGCTCATTGTGCGTGGAGATGGCTGGCATCAGCTGCTGGGTGCAGAGTGATGCGTTCCCTCTAACAGGGTATCGGTGTCGCCGAGAGGTCAACCTCTCCAAATAAACACGCGGACGATGTTAGCGCCAGCGCGCGGCTCTGAGGACTGCGGCGCAGATAGCTTACCCTCTGTCTGCAGGATAGGAAGCTGTTTGGATTTTTCAAGAGCTTCACTTTGTATCTGTGTGTGCGCGCTTGTGTGCACGTCCGTATCGTCACGGACAATCTAAATGAGCTTTTCTTACCCTAATATGAATTATTTGTATGTCCTAACTAATTTAAGAAGAGAAATGACTAACTTGCGTCAAAATGCTTATCCCTGGAACACGCTGGGTTCTTCAGCTTTACTGATACATGCATGATAACTGAAGCGAATAGATACGGAGGTTGTGTGTGTGTGTGTACGTGCTTGTTCGTGTGTATACTTGTGCACAGGATTTTGTTTTCTCTTCTTTTCCAAGCAGCTAGTTGAGGGATAACACCTGGTCAAGGGAGCCATGTGTGTTTCAAAGAGTGTGTGTGTGCGTGTGTGCGTACCTTGCTGGCATAGCCCTGGCTGGCTGTTGCAGGCTGGGAGTAGTATTGAGTGACTGCCTGCATGTAGGAACTGTAATCTCCATAGGTGGACACAGTTGGAGTCTGGAAAACAAGATTTCACATCCATTGTAGTTTTGTTGTGTTTTTGTACACTGCTCAAAAAAATAAAGGAACACTTTAATTTTTAAAGGAAGACGTTGGATGTCAAAGGAAAAAAAAAATCATGCTGGATATTTATACCGAATTGGACTGGGTAACGTGTTAGGAATAAAAGGATGTCACATTGTTTAATGGAAATGAAAATAATCAACCTACAGAGGTTTGAATTCAAAACAAACAAACAAAAACATTTACATTTATTAAAAATACTGGTGGCGGGCAGTACTACCCCTTCTACGTCGCCTTGTTCTCAAACATGACCTCTAACCTTGACATTGAGGTCGACGTCACTGAGATTGGAATTCATCCAAGATTTTAAGTAGATGCACCTATGGTAGCAATTTAAAACTCCTACGTCGCCCTGTTCTCGAGTTATCGCATTCACAAACTTAGATTGTCCGTGTTAAGGGCGTAACTGAGTAACTGCCTGTCTCTGGAATCTCCTTCATGTTCTTGAGACTGTGTTGGGAGACACAGCAAACCTTCTGGCCATATGTCATCCTGGAGGAGTCGGACTACCTGTGCAACCTCTGCAGGGTCCAGGTATCACCTCGCGCTAACAGTAGCGACACCTACCCTAGCCAAATACAAAACTAGTGGCAAACAGTCAGAAAAGATAAGGAGGGAAAGACTGTGAGTGTCCTCCACCTGTAAAACCATTCCTGTTTTGGGGGTTGTCTCATTGTTGCTCCCCCGGTGCACCTGTTGTTAATTTCATTAACACCAAAGGAGCTGAAACTGATTAACAACCCCCTCTGCTACTTTACTGACCAGATCAATATCCCAGAAGTTTAACTGACCTGATGCTGTACTCTGATTAAAAAGTGTTCCTTTTATTATTTTTTTTTTAGCATTGTAGCTACTTTCTGTTAGTTGCAGGATATTTTAAGCTGCTTGCACAAAGAATACATTTACAGCAAACTCAAGTGAACAGGACTACATTCTCATGTGAGGATGGAGAAATGAAGGAAATACATTTACATGGAAATACATGGATCATTTCTGGTGAAACAAAAAACAACACTTGGCACAAGCGTGCTTGCAGAATCCCACACGGTCCCAAACAGGTGTGTGTTTGCCACCTGAGTGTGCTCCTTGCTGTAGTCTGCAGCCGTGCTGTCCTGTGGCGCGGCAGTGCTGTAGCTGTGGGCTTGTGCCGCCTGATAGTGCTGGTACCACTGCTGCATGGCCTCCTATGACACACACATTACCAAGCATTAGGTGAACAGTGCTTTCTTGTCTTTGCGTGATTTTTTTTTTCTTTGCCACCTTTTAATTTTTTTTATGCGTCTCCCCCTTTGTCATTCATTAAGTATTGTTCCTGCTCTCCAGCGTTTCGCTCCTGTGTCTTTGTGTTTCCAGACAAATTAAACCGACCGTTTTATTGGTTATCTAATCATGACTCATTTGTTTGGATGAGTAGAGTGTAATTAACATTTTAAATGGGGTTTGGTACTTGCTGCGAGCATCAGATATGTCACCTACTGCTGGAGGAGGCAGTAGCACAAAAAAGAAAGAGAAAGAAAGATGACAAACAAGCAGTAGAAGGGCTTTGGGACTTGTTCTGAGTGGAGTGTTAGGCGTGAGGAGGAGAGTAGGGACAGATGGAGACACGCAGTGATCACTGCCAAATCCACTCTCATTCTGTCTGTCCAAATATCCATACCCATCTCTTCCACCACCCTGCCTCCCCTAGTTACAGCTCATCCTGTCACTGCTGCACCCATCCAGCCGCGCTTTGTGTATCCATCCATCTACTCAGCTACACATCCATCGATAGCACATTTGAGGCCCAGTAACGCTTGTTCACACTAACTGAATGCACAGACCCCAAAATTCAGCATTCATATTTGCGTACTGTGTGTGTGAGCACGCGTGGATGTGTTGTAGGGCAGCACCTGTGTGTATGCTTGGTTGTACTGGCTGTAGTCAGTGGAGGAATCTGTGCTGTATGGGGCAGCGGTTGTAGCTGCTGCACTGTGGGAGTAGGAGCCGGAACCCTGGGAGACCACAGGAGCAACTGAGCTGTTGTAAACTGCAGAGCTGGGCTGTCCTCCCTGTGCTTTGCTCCCCACTGAGCCTATGGAAGAGTGGAAGGGAGAATGGACGACAAATGATGTGTTAATAATTACAATGTGTGGGTTCACAAGATAGAGCATATATACAGGAAGGAAAATATTGTCTTCTAGTACAACAGGTGCTTGAAAAGGAGTGAGAGGAAGTAATACTTATATACACATATTCATAGCTCTGTCATGTAGTTGTGTAGCTTCTTCCTGAGTGTATGTGATATGTTTTATAACAGTGATAACTTATCATATTGGACATATCTATATGGAAAACACCTCTTGTAGCTTAATGCTGCCCTCATCCCTGTACAGCATGAAATCTATATCTTTACACATTGATTTAAATTTCTGGATATTTGGACATTGCTTGTGCTGAGCCCCTAACCCATTCCACAATTAAACCACACAGACACACAAAAACCTTTCCAAGTAGTTCTCACAGTGTGCATTTTAAAATTCTCATTCCCCCTCAAACTGTAGCCCCCATCTCTCGGGTTGAAAAGAGTTTGAATATTGACTGGTAATAGATTATTTCTAGCTCTCTGTGCTGTATTGTAATTAACCAAGTCGTAAAGTTTTATAAGAAATTTGTATGATGAAGATGCCTGTGCATCTTCATCACACGAACCACCCTTTCTTTTAATTTAGTGTATTTTTATAATATTTCTCCATACCTCTACACAATAAGTTAAATATGGAAGAATTAGAGAACAATACAGTAAATAAAGACATTTATATTCTAGAACCTGTTTCACTTTGTTCATGATTGAGATGCTTTTGGACACTTTGTTTTGTACGTGTCTGATATCAGGTTTCCAACTGATTTGATCCATTTTAGTATTTAAAACTGACCTGAATAGCTTTTCTTGTATAAAAAAAAAAAAAGTTTGACTAATAAATGAGCATGAAAGGCTTTTAAGTGCTGAAAAAGCCAGGACGTGAACTTTAGCTTTAGGGTTGTTGTGCGATCGTGCGCTCACCTTGCAGAACTACTCCTGGCATTACACTTGCCAGGTTTAGGTAAGGATTAGAAGGCAGCCTGACTTCTTTAGGAGGATCGCCCAACAAAGAACTCTGCCCACTGTTTACCTAAAGAGAGACAGGTGAATATAAAATGTATTATTCACACTGCCACCAACAGGAACTGCAAATAAAGATCAAGTGTTTGAAGGCAATTACAGCCGCTTTCCTTTGCTTCCCATCTTTATTCCAAACATGTATCACATTGTGGATTTAATGAAAAACACTGCGCTACATAAATTCTAAAAAATACTGATTATACAAACTTTACACGAGGCTCTAAAGCTGACTTTTGTGAGCTACTGAAGAGCTAAAGTGGTGGTGGAAACCTGCGAGGATTGTCCTCTCTAGTAATTACACTTTCTCTCTATTAAAGGGACTTCAGAGAAGACAGTACTGGGACTGGAATCGTGTCCCCTAAGAACCTCGGCACTGTGATTATCTCTGTACACAGACTTATAAGAGATAATGATGTTAGTGTAGCCGTACTGTATTTAATCCTGGCCCAGTCTAGGAGATTTAGTGAGGTGTTTTAGAAAGAAAACAGACAGGTGGGTAGAGGTTGCATTACAGGCATTTTCCAAAGGTAAAGCGCTCAAGGGACTGAGGCTGTTTATTCAAAAAGCTCCCTTGATATGTGTGTTTTCAGTGAGGTTAAAAGCAGACGACGCTAATCAGGAATAAATACTCCCTCCCCCCAAGAGACAGAGAGACTGCAGGGCAGAAAGAGTTAGGACCATAACAAGCACTTCTAGAGATAAGTTACAGATCGGTTTCATCCCTAAAAGACACAGAAAATATCAACAACTTGCATCACAGTATAATATTAATTTGTGCCCCAACGTACACATAAATATATTAATTAAAGTATTACACCAATATCTCTAGAAACTTCCACCAAACTTTTGATCAGGTGACATTTATGTAATACTGACAACGAGGGGCAACCCTGCCTGGTTTGTGAGTCTATCAAATTACACATTTTGAAACTTTAAGAGACTGTATATAAATGATGGACGCAGCCACTGGGACGTCATCAAATGGTTTGTGAGCATTTTGACTGTCGCCATCTTCTTATTTTTGAAAGCAGACTTCAAACTAAGGGGACGATCTGAGTAAGCGAGGGCACTGCAAGGTCGTAATTTGGCAAATTTTCAATCACAGGATAGCTCCGCCCTAAAGCATACAAAAATAAATATCATGTTGTATTAAGTAAGAACTGAAACAGTAAAATGATTAGAACAATACTGAGATCATACGTCAAATGAGACATACAGTCCTAGTCTAGGTTTACAACTGGACTTCCTTTCAGACTTGGAAGGCCATCTTTTATTTACAGTATTTTGTATTTGCTTCACGCATGCAGATTTCGGTCGACGTCCTCACCAGGGGGCAGCCATCTGAGCTGCTGTGCTGGCCTGTTGTCGTGTAAACTCCTCCAGGGGGTTTAGGCGGAGGCGGGCCAAGGCCTGAGTTACTTATACCCAAGGAATAGCTCTGTCCCTGCGGTTGGGCGCTCACCATCGTCCCTGGAGGAGCTGGCTGCCTGTTGTCACAGGAGGTGGAAGAGGAAGAAGAGGAGGAAGAAGAGGAGGAAGCAGAAGGGGTCGTGGTCACAGAATGGGTGCTGTGGCTAGGTAGGTCTCCTCCTACAGCCCGACCCTGGAGGTACGGCATGACACCTGCTGCTGAAACCACTACTGTGGCATTGTGGGTAGATGCTGGAACTGACTCCTGTCCCAACTCTGTAAGAGGAGATGACAAGAAAGCAAAAAAAACAGGAAGAAATGAAAGGAGAGGTGAGTGATAACAGAAAGTTGAAATTCAAGAAACAGTAAAATAAAAACATAGTATACAGAAAAAAAAGGAAATTAAATGAAGGGAAATAAAGGCAAGGTTGGGAAAGATGCCAGATAAACATGCGAAGTGGCTTTCACAGATGACCATCAGTGTCTCCGTCTCCTCAGGACACAGACGGATTGCTCAGACGGCTGGAAACTCAGCCTGGCCGTCTCTGCAGAGCCAGCTGTAATTTTTGAGAGCAAGTTTCCCGCTCATACATCACTGCTTATCGTGTTTATTTACAGCCTGCCACTTAACTCTCCACAATCCCAATATTTCACTCACTCCAGGGTTTAATAACACAAATATGTACACATGCAACATAATCCCATACAAATGTACACAGACCCCATAAAAAGCACAAACATATAAGTAAAAGATGCACATACACACTAAACGTGAACATACAGGCACAATAGCACTTATTATAAATCCAATATTCCTGTGACAAATGGCCTCCATCGCACAATAAACGAACCCGCTCTAACAAGCCTTGAGCCAACATTCCACAGCAGACACGCGCACCGACAAGAGACACGCACGCACGTACGCATGCAAAATTGCAAACTCATCCATCCAATCAAAGAAGGACATACTCAAAGTGGTGCACATGGGCACGATTGTTTGTTTTCATGCACATAAAAAGTCTGCGGTATATCATTTCCATTTAAAACAACACAGCTTTTCTCAGCTGGAGATTTGAATTGTAAATCTGCTGCAGCTTCCTGCGCCGCACTGTAACATACAGCTGGGCGAAATTCAGCAGTCTTTACAGGGACAAGCCTGACACACGGGTAAGAATTAGAAAAAAGGATGGGGAAAAAACACCCACAAAATTTATGGCTTTCACTTTAACGTGAACAATATTTTTCTGGGATTGTAAAAGGACCTTAGAACCTTCATTATTAACATGTAAAAGAGAACAGATTCTGGATTTGGCAGAGAGAACAGACCAGAGGGTTACACTGGAAACAGTAAATCATTGATTTTTAGAAAACTGGTACATGTAAAAATAAAGGTGGTGTTGTAGAAGTGCTACCAAGTTAAAATGTTAATAAGACGCTACTTTCAGCTGATCCCTGGAACTGAACCAGCGACATTCACAGACCTTGCCAAGCAAATGTGTAAACCGCTGCACTCTGGAGCCACACAGTTAGTTAAACTATTAATATGCTCTCTCAAGAAAAAGACAAAAGTAGTAGAGCAAGAAAACCAAAACCAAAAACACTAAATTAGGTATTAACCAAAGCCTGAATGCTTCAGTGTGATCTAATTTGTTTGTAGTAATTAAATGAACTCATCTGATCAGGATGCTTGTTACCCATTTACCTGCTATAAAGGGGTCGTCACAGCAGGTAATTAACATTTTGATTTCTTACACCGGACGCCCTTCCTGACGCAACCCCAAAGGGATTTGTGTCTACTCTTGGGATAAAATTGTGGATGCTTAGCTTGTTAGGTAAATGTGTAAACCACTACACAATGGAGCCCGTATACCTGTAGGAGAGTCTCCCAGGAGGCCTTTCCCCAGCTGCACGAGGCCTGGAGGTCGCAGAGACAAGGCTTTCTGCATGAGCAGTCTGGACGGGTCCCCAAGCAGACTGGAGACCTGATAAAGGGGAAATGAAAGAGGAGACGGAAGAGTATTACAAAAAAAATGGAACAGAAAAACAAAATCAAAGAACAATATCATAAAAAAACAAGACTGGAAGAGCATGAGCGAGATGGTCGTTATAAACCAAACAGAATCCACCATAGAGGGCTGTGCTAGGTATACAATGTTGTGTAAAGCAGATCCAGAGCATCCAATCCACAAAAGTTTTAGAATTACCAGGACCTGTGCACAGATTTCTCAGAATATACAGTTTCATCTTCATAAAAGTCCAAGTGGCAATCTCCGGTACTGAAAATGAAGCCAGCGTTGAAGTTCCCAGAACTCTAGTTCCTCCAAGACCGACTTCAAGAACGAGGCAATCCCCATAGACTCCCGAGTTCAAATGCCCAACTTCAGAGATTAAATTAAAATGTCCTCACAAAAAATAAATAAATAAAAATGAATAGTGATACTTGGATGTTCCACAACATTTGTGAAGCAATGAAACTAACTCTTGGGACATGGAACTTCACCTCTTTGGTGGGGGGAGAAGCCAAAGGTAACGCGTGAGGCTGAGAAATACCAGCTGGATGTAGACGGGCTCGCCTCATTGTACAACATGGGCTCTCGAGCCTCCTGGACAAGGGCTAGACTTAATGTTCCAAACCGGAGTTGCCCTTGGCAAGAGGAGGTGTGGATAGACTCTTATCTCTTGCAGTCTGGCAGAGGAAAGCTGTCAATTTACCCGTCAGTCTACATCCCTACAGGCACATATGCTCACAAACTCTGGGTAGTGACTGAAAGAATATACACAAGCGGTGCAAATGAGTTTCTGAAGGGTGGGTGGGCTCTCCTGTAGAGATAGGGTGAGGAGTTCGGCCATTCAAGTAGGATGGAGAGCAGAGCTCATCTATATCGAAAGTAGCCAGTTGATTTGGCTCAGGCATATGACTAGGATGCCTCCTGAGTGAGATATTCTGGGTATGTCCTACTGAGAAAGAGGCCCTGGGGGAGACCAAGGACATGCTGGAGAGATCATATCTCTGGGCTTGCTTGGGAACACCTCAGTGTCCCTCTGGATGAACAGTAGGAAATAGGACTGGATTTGACTGCTTAGACTGGAACCTGGACCCAGATAAGCAGTAGAGGATGGATGGATGGATGGATGGACATGCCAATCGAAAGCTTAAAATGGTCCTCCTTGTTAAAGTTATGGGTTGATTAAGTTTTAAAAAATATTTAGAAAGAGTATCCAGTATAAACTGCAATCATTTGGCTTAAAAAAAGAAAAAAGATAAAGAAAGAAAAAAAAACATCAAATACTCCAAACATCAGTACCCATGACATTTAACTTTCACTTCAGCAACACTTAAAAAAAATATGCAAATGAAAACACAGACTGAAACTCATCACCTCAAGGTCTCACTTTAAAAAGAAAAGAAGCAATTAGGTTGCATGATTTCGATGTGGTTTAGTTTCCCTGTGCATTAAGTGCTGGAGATAAAAACATAAGGGCGCATATGCACATGCCCCCAACTATGTTTAACCCTCAGCGCTAGCATATGCAAATCATCACACACAGACACACAAACAGGTGTCTTACGCTGCTGATGCGTTTGTCTTTGATGTGTAGAAGCTGTTGCTGTGCCAGCTGCATGTGCAAAAGGTTCTGGAGGACTAGTCCATTTCCAAACATAGCATTCTGCAGGGTAAAAGAAAAGGATATTGCTGTAGTGAACACATCAGAATACGCACACTTACACACTAAACAATTCAGAGATTTAGATGTTATTTTGACCTGGTGTGCTTTTCCCAGTGTGAGCAGGGCTGTAGTGAGGGGAGGTCTGAGGAACGGCAGGCTGGTGTGACGCCCGTATTTTCCTAAAAACATAGTCAAACAACAAAGAGAAACACCAGAGCCTCCATTATGGATTTTCTTTTTTTAAAGTCTCCACCAAAGTACTAATCAATCATCATCTCAACAGGCACACACAGGCGAAATTACAAGTCAGACAACCGATCCATCAGTCATTTACAACACATTTCAAGCAATCACACAGCTGGCTGTTTTATAACAAGCACCAGTAAAGCAATACTGGGATATTATGCAAGCACAAAGCAAATTACCTCCCACATAACTTTAACTTTTTTCCCCCAAACTTAATTTCTATTTTGGTGTTGAAGACAGATTTAAAAAGGAGCTCTAAAAACAAAAAAACAAACAAAAACAGGAAAACGCTCAAATTTCAAACTTCTTCATAACAGTCACTGGTACTGACAGTTTTCTCAAAGACAATAGTAACTGTGGATTTTGCATCTCATAACTAAATTTCACGAATCAGACGGTGAAAAATCCTTCATTAAATACCAAAAAAATGAGAAAATGTACAGTAAGCGCATGTTGATGGATTGACGAGGCGCTCGGGAAAACATTAACATCTATGACAATCTTCACCACATTTCACAGATCAGCGCAGGCCCCCCACACCAGCATGGCCCCCATTATCAGTACAGGGACACGATGTCTTCGTATATCAATTTGAAAAAGAAAGTTTTCACAGGATTCTATGTAGGACTATGAAAAACTAAGTACACCCTTAGTGCTTCTGTGGGAATTAAGACAGTTAATAAAGCACACCTTAGGTTTGCAAGGTTGGATTTGAACAAACCACAAGACTTCTGGAACAATGTCTTTTGGGCAAAGGACACCAAAGTGATGCTGAATGACCCCAGTGCATAATGCCATCTGTCCAACAGATAAAGCTTGGCCCAAACTGGCTGATGCAATGGGACAGTGAAGCGCAACAGCAAATCTGCAGCAGAATGGCTGAAGAGTAAAAACAATCAAGATGTTGTAATGGCCTGACAAATAACAAACAATTAAGCAGATAAATTAGTGTTAAGCTCACCAATAGATATTTCATCTTGAGTACTTTTGCTCTTGTATGTATATATGCAGAGTATATTAGATTAATTACTGTCATACTTCCCGATGATTTAATGTTTATCATCCACTGATATTGTCTCTTCCTGGCATTAGAGATTTACTTTACAGGATTTGCTCTTGGTCTCATTATTTTCTGATTTCCAATCTCCAGTTAATTTGTTGTCCAGTACACTTCTCACAGTAAACACCTCCAAGGCCAGCTCTCACTGTGAAAGTGACACCCCACTTGATAAGACATCCAGTGAGATAGTTGACTGTATATTTCTGGGCTCCAATAACTCTTCCAAATGGCACAGAGTAATGCATAAACAAGTTTCCTTCTGCTGCCCTTGAGCAATACCTCCTGTAGTTTTCTATCCCCCTTTTTTAAGGGCAACTACGTGTTTGTGATGACAGACATTTGTGCTTTCTTTAATGCACCTTCTTTAAAAATACATCACAAAATCCAGTGCAATCCCAATTTCTACATTCAACATCCTGTTTGTGATTCACAAAAACAAAATCGATCACACTGATCTGCACCCATACAAACACATGCACAGCCTTTCTTCTGCTTCTTTTGGGCATGCGTGACAACACAAGCCTTGGTCATAATAAATGTAAGCGTCA
This sequence comes from Etia nguti, assembly GCA_015106755.1. NCBI lineage: Eukaryota > Metazoa > Chordata > Actinopteri > Cichliformes > Cichlidae > Etia > Etia nguti. The sequence continues at coordinate 28,529 of VUQG01004448.1, forward strand.
ATGCTAATGGTAGCTTCCTCCAGAATAAGTAGAGAAAGTTTAACATTTAATCAAGATCCTAATTTTAGACTTTAATTGTGCATACTCTTCTTTAAGAGAGCTCCCCCACCTCTCTCATTTTCTCTCCTTCCTGTTCTCATTTGTTCCCCTAATGTCACACGATTTCATTTTAATACCTGATTAGCCATTCATCAAATAATGAAGCCACTGCCGAGGTGATTACAGTATATAGGAGGGCCTGGCAGAGGGAGACTCATTCAGCAGATCTTTGATTGCCAGCCATGTCCTGTAGTCATGATCTAGTTTCTGCCCAGATCATTATCACCCATTTCATCATTTTATATTTGTCTAAATGTACATATTGACTTGTTGTACAGTGCTTACATTTATTAGCCCACCTCCCGATGTAATGTTTATGCCACAGCTGCCCTTAATTAATAGCATTGCTAATTACCAAAATTACTTTTTATGTTTCTATGGTTAATCCACCAACATGCACAATAGGCCTGTGACATATACTATCGTCCACAATAATTCCAGTATAAATTTTTGATGTGATCCAAAAGTGCCATATGCCAACAACAAGATGAGCAGTTACAGGGTTCAGTTTCTATAATTATTGCTAAATTTAAGTGTTAGCAGTTATTTTATACTTATACTTAAAAATTTCCGGGGAAAATACTGCCTAGGCTACTAAGAATAAAGTTACGTTGAAACCAAGCACACCATTGTTTTTCTTGTGACATTACCAATAAGTTTGATGTGTCACATGGCCCTCTTCCTATTGAAAAAACAAAAGTTGTATCCAAGATGGCCGACTTCTAAAAGGCCACCATGGTCACCACCCATCTTGAGGAGTTTGCCCCCTCACGTATACTAATGTGCCACAAACAGGACTTTAATATCACCAACCATTCCCATGTTATTACGGTGTATCCATATAAATGGCCCACCCTGTAGACTATCCAGCATACCTCCTCTTTTCCCAGTGTGGTACGGTCTCATGAGTATCTGCAGAGCAGCGGGGTTCGTCATACTGGTCAGCAGCTGAGCCAAGTTTGGTTCTGGTAGCAAACCTTTCCTGTTACTCAGAATCTGGAGACAAAACAAAAAACACAAAAAACAAGTGAGTGCAACAACATGTGACTATATGTGTGTATGTGTGCAGTACAGTATCTGTTTTGATCTTGTCATTAGGAGCCCCTGATGGCTTAAGTAATCATTACACTAGCTTACATCATCAGGATATGGCTGCAATGTCAGCAGAGGGGAGTCTATCTGGGAGACAAAAGAAAAAAGGCAAGAAAAAATAGAAAAGGACAAAGCTGAGAAACTACAGCAGCAGCGGGGAGAGAAAGGAGGGGGGGAAAGAGATGAGAAAAACAAGGACGAGAAAGACTCTGAAGGAAAAAATGAAAAGTTTTTTAGAGACTTGGGAAGGCCACTTTAATTCACAAGTTTGTATCATATTTGAAAAACAGCTATTTTCATAGTCTGCTGCTGTACTGGAACCTGGCGGAAGAATAAATAAAAGAACGCACATTATGACACATTACATGACTGCCGCCTTTCCGGGATCAAATTCTGCGCTGACACAAGATGACAGCCTATAGTGAGATGGCCAAAGATTTTTATTTTATTTTTTTAAATGTTATCAGAGGGTGTTTCAGTAGTTTCAAAAGAAACGGGCACAAAGAAAAATCTTTCTAAAAATTTCTGTCACACATGTAGTTTAGCTCACGGTTTGGGAGCGTCTGCCTTGAACTTAAATACGTCACTTCAAAAGAATATCTGATCAAAGTGCAGCGTTTTAAAATGTAATCCTGTGTCTTGTGCGTGGCTTTCACAAATATATACAGAACAAATAAGATACAAATCTGATGCAAGAATATCATCCTGTTACCGTTTTCATTGAAATTTGTGAAGATGATTAGTAAATCATTTTTTAGGGTTCTAATAGTAGGGTGATAGTACTGATAGAAAGGCATAGAGCAATAAAATAAGGGAGAGGGGGAAGTTTGATATGCAGTCGCCTGGATTATACAGAACTGGCTATTTATGTGGCATTTCTTTAGGATACCTTACTGCACACAAGTTTGCTCATAGAAAACTGG
>VUQG01004448.1:30662-49484 GCA_015106755.1 Etia nguti
AAAACTGGACCTGCCAGTCCAAAAAAAAAAAAGAAAAAGAAAAAGAAAAGAATCCATCTTAGGCCTGCGTAGCCTTTGGTGTTTATCAGTCCTCGAACTATAACAGAGCAGAGTTGTAACAGTTATAAGCAATGCTGGCTCACAGCAAGAAAGTCCTAGGTGGCCTGTGCCTGTTTTCTTCCAGGAGTTCTCGCTTCTTCAGTCAATTCTCCCGTCAGTGTGAACTTCCACCAAAGCTTACAGCTGGAGCTTGTCCTCCAGCCCTGCACACTGCTCCTGATACTTAGAATGCGTAAAATGCAGAGAGCAAATTTCTCTACAATGACAAACTGACCCCATCACTGACTGCTGTGGAATTCATTTGTTTAAAGTGCAACAGCTCTGCTTTTCCTAATCTTCTGTCATATGTACAATGGTGGATGTTCAGCTGAGGCACATGGCTCCAGCTGTGAGCATAGAAGCCCCACCCACCAGCTGTTTAGGCCTTCTGTTTAGAAGGAGCAACCAATCAGGAAAAAACTGGATAAAGGGAGGGTGGGCTTAAAGGGAACCGGGTTAAAACAGGTTAGAGGAGCTCCACCAAAGACCATTGTAAGATTTACGAAGACTGTTTTGCATTAGTCAGGTTTTGATCTTTACCGTTTTCTTTCATATATATATATATATAACCTAACACAAGTGCATCTTAGAACATTATGTTTAATTAAAGCTGTCCTTACCTCACACACAACACTTCTCAGAGTCGTGTTAAACTCTTGTTTTCTTTCCCATTATCAATAATGCTTCTATTTAATTTGACATTAAGCTAAATTTCCTGGATCTGAACAGTTCTCTGCTGACTTGCGTTTAATCAAAGTAGCTACTGTAAGGCACATTACCCCAAATAAGAATTCAATTACTCATTATGCTGAGGAAATTTCATTCAACAGACTCAAATGAAATCCTATTGAATTAGACTGCGTCAAATCGAATGGAGCTGCCTGTGCTCTGGTAGATCCTCCTCAGCACTGACAGTGTGGCGGCGGTACGCGCTGGCTGCCCTACAGACACGGCTATTTAAAACAACATTAGCAAGGATGGTGATGTTTCCTCCTCGCCTGCCCCTGAGCTACAGCGTGACTTGAGCACAAGTCAACCTTGTTTCCTCCCTGTCGCATCCCGGAGCCGAGAGCTTTACTGACGGGGATGGGCTGCGTTTGACTCCGTCCTGTCAGCAAGTAAGGAAGAGGAGAGTCTAGCGCGCACGTACAGTATGTGTATTTGAATGTTCCGGTGAGGAAAACTATTGTTTGTTTGTGTGTGCGTATGTGTGTGTGTGTGTGTTGAACAAGGCCAGTCATAGCTGACAGCGTCTTTCAAGGGAAGAGGAGGAAGAGGAGGAGGAGGAGGAGAGCTCTCTCATTTCTTTTCTTTCTGCTGGAGAAAATGTCAGCATGCATCAGTCTGTTTGGCTACTGGCACAAAATCCAGCCACACACCCACACACTATAACGCACACACAAACATGCCAGGGAGGTAAGGAAGCCGCGAAGAAGGGAAGGCGAGAAGTATCGTGTAAGGAAAAAAAAGGACGAAGGGAGAAGAAAGGAGGGAGGGAGGAGGCCATCTGGTCCTCAGCGTTCACACTCACTCACACTCGCATCACACTAACTGGAGAAATGAGAGAATCGCCTCAGAGAACTGTAGACAGGAGCAGGTCTTGAGCTCTTTCTGAAGATCTGATGTTGCTTTTACCAGCTGCTCACATTCACTGCAATAATGCTGAAGGGGCCTCGGGGCACCAATGTAACCTCACAGTACTCGCAGGATCTCTTTCTGTCTTACTTCTTTCTTCTTCCCCTTTTTCCGGTCTCCTCCTCAAATCAACCCCCCCGCCCCCCTTTTGTTTCTTTTACCAATTGCATGTCTTCATTCCTCCTCACATCTCCCCTGCTAATTTATTCAAAAACACATTTTCTCTATATCTTTCCATCCTCTTCATTGCAGTTCAGATCGTTACTGCGGCTGTTACTGCTTTGCTTTTCAACCTGTAATTTTCAGCCCCTCCTTCACGGCTATAACCGCTTTACGTGCATCTGATAATTCACGCTCGGGAACAGCTGTGATGCCATCAGAGAAAGAGAGAATACAGCTTTTAGCTAAAGTGGAAATTTAGCACTTATGACAGCTCAATAAAGGTGGGCCAAAGTATAGAGGACACCTGTGGAGAGTTTGTTGTTGCACATCCAAGTTGCAAATAAATATTAATATAATTCAGAGACATAAAAAGATCAATAGATGAAACTGGAATCTTGAATTACATAAAATATATTCACAAAAACCTACGTGACACACTTCAAATAAGGTAAATTGAAAAATCTTTAAGATGCAATTTCCCGATGAGCGCTATTTTACATCTTGTCCCATCATTCCTGTATTTTAAACCGTGATTACAGTTCCTCTGAGAACACTGATGAAATCCCTGAAAACTCATCTCTCTTCATCAAAGTGACTTATGTAGACGTTCAGCCTATGACAATGATCCCTCCAGGTCTTCAGCATGAGCCTCCATTAGTAGGTGCGAATCTGTGAAAATTGCTGCCCACCTCCAGCTCCACCAACGCATCCAACGCCCACCCGCAGTTAAGGCGGTAGCTGCTCACCTTCGACTCAAGCACCAAAGCTACTATACAAATGTAGGTTTGATGTATTCTGATAAAAATAATTATTCCCAAACCTGATTTTGAATCAAAAGACAAAGAGAGAACCGCCCACAAGCTGACATATGAGGTAGTGATGTGTTTCATTTATCACTCTCTGCTACACAGGAAACATATAAACAGTTATAAAATATCATTAGTGTTCGTCTTAATGACATTATCAATAATAATTATGTGTTGCTAATGTTGGATAATCCTTGCTCTTGATTGCAAGCTAGCAGGATACGTTCCTGAGCTTTGTTACATAACGAAACTCTCTGAATCAAGTGATTCTGACGCGGTCATTTCTGCACTGCATGTGAGAAACAGTCACACTGGTGAATGCTTATTTCATTCATGGTATGTATACTAGCATGAAATAAACACCATCTGGAGCGGTCTTTAAGTAGCCATTAGCTGCTTCCCTTCTCTGTCCCTAGATTCCTTCCATACCCACATACACACAAACCTGTCAGGACTCAGTAGCTGTAGTAAATCGAGGTACCCACAGGGATTAGCAGGAACTCCTCCTTTTGGGAACTCTCACTTCTCACTTACTCTCACTCGCTGTATTTACATGCTGTGTGCGGGTTCGCTGGGGTGCATCTGTTTGAATGGGTGCACGTATGAGTGTCATAGTGTGTCACTAGCTTGTGGTTTGGTTTATTTCAGGCTGCGGGAGACAGCGGAGGAGCCCAATCAGTCTATAGAACTATAATTATCATGTCAGTGCCTCTCTGCTACCACAGCTCTGTGTAGGAGGGGTATCACAGCTACAAAGACCTTCTCGGCTGGAGGGTGTTCGTGCATGTGCGCCACGTCAAACCCCGGTGTTTCTCAGCAGCGGATGTGCAAGAACCAACGGGGAATGGCATCACAATTAGATGGAAAAGTAGCTATGAGCATATCCGCTCTTTTTTGTTGTTGTTTTGCTCAGTTTTTTTTCCATGAGAAGTCCAGTGTGTCAGTGTTGTAGCATGTCGTCCTGCACGTATGAGGGAATGCTACAAAAATGAGACTATTTTGACATAACGCTTTAAATTTTGAAGGTAATATTAGGGTTTATGATAGGAAATAGCAAAGGGAATGTTTCAATTCATTTACAGCAACGGCTAGTTTGGAGGTTTAGGGGGTGCGGTAAGCTGATGATGGTCCAGATACAGTGATTAATGCCAAGCAACATGGTAGAAATATTGATTCTGGATGTGTCGGGAATCGGACTTGAGCTGCGGCTTGTTGCTAAAAAGAGAGACTAGATTCAAATCAGCGAATCAGATGATGAAATTCAAATGCATCGCACCTCACCGGTCCACCTGTGTCAGTTAAGTGGCAGTTAGTTGCAATGGTGACAGCATGCTGTGCAACTGTAACCAAGTGTCCAAAATGATTTGAACTGTGTTTGGTTGTTTAAAATCCCCGAGAGCCCTGACAACTTGCCCTGTACAGTAGAAAGAAAAGTTTGTTATCTAAAAAGAAAATATAAGATTTTTCCTTTAATTTGGTGATAAAACCACGCCCCCAGATTAATAATTGTGGGCTCAGCAGCAGGTTAGAGATGAAAACATGTCAGCTTCTGTAGGTTAATTTGTTCACTTTTGCTCTGCACATTTCAAATGGCGTGAAAAAAAAAAGAAAGCTCACATTTTGCAAATCAGCCAGTCTTTTTGGTGTTTAAATTGTGTTTTTACAGCAAAATGTGTGGGAGCATTTGGGTGAAAACCTTTGAACATTTTGTTATGTGGAAGACGTAACTGTGAAAATCCCCGACATATCCACGCTAAATATAATTGTGATTCATCTCTCAACGATTCTTCAAGTTTCGTGATATTTGTGAGTCCGTAATAAATACAGTATGGCTGGGGTTTAGACTAAATAACACTATGGGCAGTTACACTTACATTAAAACTGGTGGCTAGTGAACTGTTATGATTGCTACTAAACCAATGTTGGCGCTAATATTAGCCTTTTCTTGCGTTAACAGAAGGCGACATTGAATCCCGTGTACTGCCGTCTGCGCTCTCTTCAGTACACTCTGTGATGCGTCTGTGATGCTGCTTTCTCCGTAATATACTCACCATACCCTGGGCAGCAATGAGTGCAGCCAAGGTGCTTCTCCCTGAGGTGCCGGGGGTACAGAGTGACAGACGGACCTCCTGTCCTCCCACCAGGGTTCGGTCCATCTCTATCAGCACAGCTTCTGCCTGCTCCGCGCTCTCATATTCCACCACGCCAAACCCTCGCACTGGACTGCCCTCATCCTGAGCAAGCTGGAAGAAACACACGCATAAAAAGGCAAAGCATTTATTCAGTAAGTCATTTTTTTATTTTTTTTCTGTGGCTGGGCAGAAAATCTTCTAATGTGAAATGTGAATCTTGTTTTTTCATCACGTTTGGTTCTTTACCTAAATCCCTAGTTGGCCAGGGAACCAGCAACATCAAGACATTGGTATTGATCGCATCCCACAAATTGTATAAAGATGATGAAGTGAGCTAATTTGTGCTTAAGGAGATCCGAAAAATCACTATTGACACTTGTAAATGTGGAGCACTACCTCCAAAAACAAAAAGAAAAAAAAGAAAACAACTTACATCCATTTTATTTTAGCTTTCTTTTTTACATGTCTTACTGGGGCAGAGTAGTCTTCTTATGCTTCCACTTATTACCAGGATTGCATTCATGCCATTATCAGATTTATGCCTGATAAGTGTCTGATTAAAAGCAGACGCACTCCTGTCATTTGTTTGTTGTTCCTGTTAGTTCCCAGGAATGCTCCAAATCTACTCAACAGGCTTTCACTAATATACAGTACACCTTTCCACTTCCAGGCATCCCACATTAGCTGTAAGATGTTAGTACTGTCTGCTCACTGGTGGGTTCATAAAACATACGGAATAACCTGTCCTGGTTAAATGCACCCAGCGGGCTGGAGAGAGTTCCTTCAGGAGAAAGTGGGTCAAGTAAAACAGGTAAAAAACACTGATATAAGGGTGAAATGCCACAGGTAACAAGAGCAATAGTCCCGCATAAAACCCAACATCAACTTCTGAAAACGATCTAAGTTCTGATTAAATGACACTACAGACTAATGTCACCAGCCCTTTCAGACTTCAGCAATTATCTGTAGGAATAAAAAATTAATACGCCACCACTGCAGGCATTATCGCCAAGAGCTGTTTAATGAAGTAAATGTGTTTTAAAGTGGAAATTTACTGACTTCTTATCAGCCAATATCAGCTGCTTGCTGCTTGATAGGTGTGCCCCCCCCCCCTCCCTCCCTCAACAGAGACCTAAAAATACTTGCATTTACTATCTTTTAATAAATCACCGGGGCAAACAAAGGAGGTCAGACACGTTTTTATATCTGCACGTTCTCGGCACCATCTAGGAATAGCAATATCATTCATCTAGAAGACTGATTGGCAAAACACAATCTTCTCCAGTGGCAGTTATCTGTGCAGCCCAAGCTACCGTCGTGATGCACTTTGACTAAGAAAATGAGACACCAGCATGAGGCTGCAAAGACAATGACAAGTTATCCGAATCCTAATCCACCCAATGATTTCAGAGAGTTTTAGACTAACAAATGCACAAATCAAATGTGACTTTAAACAAGAACTCATGCATGCATGTGTGTGGGGTTTTTTTTTTTTTTCTGTGCATGCCTGACAGACAGTGAAGTGACAGATAACAGTGGAGTGGAGGTAGAAGTGCTTCTCTCAGCTTCTTTTGTCAAAAAGGATAGATAAAGAAATGACATGATGTAAAAGATACATCCTTTTGCTCTTCCTACACTGCTCCAGGGACGTGCACATAGACAGAGATACACACAAACACAACCTAACATAAGTGTCTGTGTAAAAGAAACCCAAAGAGCGACAGCTCCAAACCACAATAATCTCCTACTTAGGAGCCGGATGGAATACTGGGCCTTTTTCAACATATAAACTTGATAGAGCATTATTATCATACATTTATGGTCAGCGGTCAATAAAGACATGTCTCAGGGCTACACTGTACTGCTGACAAAGACTGACTTCTCTGTCAAGAAGGCTGAGTCATTTCCATCTTCTGAGCTCAAGCTAAATAATGCAGGCAGGCTAATAGCTTATAGCTAATGGACTTTATCAGATAATGACTGTGTCTACAAAGTAATGGCTTGTGGTTAAAACATACCACTTAACGTATTGTTAGCACTGGTTCGATTCATATGAAATAAAGCAGGAATAAAAAGCACAGGAACTCAACTTAACTTCTCTCACTTTTTAAAGGATGTGTGAACTGGTAGAGACCATTTGAAGGTTTGGTTTGTTAATTGTGACGTCACTTGCACCATCGCTTCTAAAGGTGCATAATTAGACACCAAAAAGGCAGTTTTAAAACAAATTCATCTTCATTCCAGACACGCACAAACAAAGAGAATTTTGTGGCACTGTTGGAAGTCAAATGCAGTGTTACTTGTAGTGCCTACAAAATATAAACAGCTGTGTTAAAAAAAAATCTGCATATTCATAGACTGTGGATATTTCAGCCAAAGAAAAAGGAATATCTAATTTCAGGAACCTGCAACTATAGAAATGAACACTTTTATGAAAAACCCTTATCTGATTTCTTATATTATTTTCCGTACAGTGAAAGCAAGGTGCACTTTTGCATCCATTCGGTACATATTGTGTGATTTGCTCCCTCTGAAATGCAGCATTTGTGATAGATTTGGCCAATATCACATATGGGTCTGGCCAAATCTCCCCACTACTTTAAGCCACAACCAAGTGATCAGCCAAAACATTACTGACCTTTTTACTCTGAAGAGTAAAGAAGGGGAAAATTGTGCAAAACAAAGCTGAAGAGCTATATTTGTGGTTCACTTCGCACACAAGGTCGCATAAGAGCGTGTGAGTCATGGAGGCTTTTATATCTTCAATCAACACAGTCTGTATCGCACAGGGCAAATGTACCTTGAAAGGTGCAGACGCTGTGAAAAACCAATCATGTAGCAAGCAAAACAGCAGACCAATGTGAATACTGGTTCTTAGCCGTAGCGTGGGATTTGTCGTGTTAATCATGAATTAATGTTATTTTGACCAAGTACTTTTATAGTACATCAGCTCAATGTTGTTAACAAGTGAAGTGAGCTTTGGCTTCTTTAGAGACAGTAGCATAACTGTGAGGTTGGGGTCATTTCTATGGAAGAAAAGTCTAGGAGGACAGAATCTGTGGGCATCTTTCTCACCCTCAACCGGTCACAGCAGATGGCTGCTCCTCCCTGATCCTGGTTCTACCAGAGGTTTCTTCCTGTTAAAAGGGAGTTTCTTCTTCTCATTGTCGCCAAGTGCCTGTTGGGGTTTTCTCTCTATTATTGTAGGGTCTTTACCTTACCATGTAAAGTGCCTTGAGCAGACGGTTTCTGTCATTTGGTGCAATATAAATAAAACTGAATGAAATTTGTTTCTGTCAGATATTGGTCAATTTCCTGCAGTAGCCCCTACCATAGCAAACCAAAGCAAAGGATTCCAACTTTGGGCCCAGTGGTGACACTGTGCTCATGCCAGCTTTCTCACATCAGCATCAGACTTCTTTGAATTTTTATTTTTTGAATCTCTACTGGAAGCAGTTCTAGATGTGATACCAGCACCACATTGGTGAAAAAGGGCTGGCTACTCTCTTGTAATGTTGCAATAAACTCTGATCTTGAGGGTATGCAAGTCAATAAATCCAAAGTCCAAGTGACAAATTTCTAATGTGAGAGCAATGAATAAGTCCTTCAGGGTTAAACAAAGCAGATACCAGGATGGGACAGAACCACAGAGACATTAATACGAATAATGATCAACAATCAGCCAGCAACAGCAGCGTGGAGCAGCAGGTGGTTTTAATGATACATGTTCAAAGGTAATTCTGTCCGTGGATTTGCTGCCTTAGATAATGCAATGTTAAATACAAGCAGAGCTGGGAAAAAACGAGTAAGAAGGATGATCACCAGAAAATTAACACCTATAATTTTAACTAATTTGAATTCAATTATTTTCAACCAAATGTGCCAGAAATTTACTGGTTTGGACATTTGGATTTGTCAGTTTTCAGTTTGAAATTCTTAGAAACTGGATGTCTGTTTGGTTTTTTTTGTTTAGTATTTTCTGACATTTTATTAAGGTAAGCCATTGTTTGAATACTGAAGAAAAACATTATTAAGCCTATTTCACCTTCCAAGTCTAATAAAAGGAAAGCCCTTCAGAAAGTTGAGTTGAACATTAGGAAAATATCTTCAGCAATAAATTAAAAATAAAATAAATTCAACCAAATGCAGCTTTTGCTAATGTTTTACCACTGTTCGCCAAGTGGTGAAGATATCTGAGTTTTCTCAAGTCACAGTTTTGACCTCTAAGGGCCAGCATATGAATTGAAGTACATGACTAAGGTCTACACAGAAAAAAACAATATGAATAAGTCTTTTGATGTCTCCACGTGCAGCATAAAATTAGGGACATTATAAGAATTCATACACAAAGACTTTCACATTTATGTGGGGAAATCAGAAACTTGATTATTTATTTTCAACTGCTGCAAACAACTAAGGCATTAGCTAAACTCAGAAGAGTTTCAAACTCTGCATTTACATTGCACATATGTACATACAGTACTGTGCAAACGTTTTAGGCAGGTGATAAAAGATGCTGTAAACAAAGAATGCTTTCAGAAATATAAATGATTGTTTATTGGCCCCAAATGTATTCTGCAGCAGGACAACGGTCCCAGACATAAAGTCATTACAAACTATCTTCAGCATAAAGAAGAACAAGAAGTACTGGAAGTGATGGTGTGGCCCCCACAGAGCCCTGATCTCAACATCATCGAGTGCGTCTGAGATTACATGAAGGATGTGAGGAAGCCTACATCCACAGAAGATCTGTGGTTAGTTCTCCAAGATGTTTGGAACAACCTACCAGCTGAGTCCCTTCAAAAACTGTGTCCAAGTGTAGCAAGAAGAATTGATGCTGTTTTGAAGGCAAAGGATGGTCACACCAAGTATTGATTGATTTAGATTTCTCTTTTGTTCATTCACTGCATTTTGTTGATTGATGATAATAAATGATTAACACTTCCATTTTTGAAAGCATTCTTTGTTTACAGCATTTTTTCTCACCTGCCTAAAATTTTTGCACAGTACTGTATGTGTGTCGTTTATGTAATCATTCAAATTTTTCTTTCCTTTCTCTTTGTTGTAAAAATAAAGGTATTTTGAATCAGTGGAAAGCAAATGCATTTGTACTTTTTCAGTCTGAACACTGACGCCTGTTAGCTTCAACACTCAATCAAGTGGCCCCTCCACTTCCTCCCACCTCTCATCCGTCTGCTGTTCCCTCCAGCCTGAACAGGGGGATGGAGAGATGGATGGCTGAATGAATGCGGGGAACACAAGAGGAATATGCACGTATGTGTGGAGGAGTAGGTCGATAGGCTATTATCATCAGCATATATTAGGCAAACTGTATGGAAATGACCGGAACCACTTTACCACTTGAGATATGGATGGATGGACGGAGGGATGGACAGATGGAAGGGGGAGAGGGAGAGAGAGTGGGAGTGAGGAGGGAAAAGAAAGAAAGTAAGTGGGGGAGGAAGGGGACACAAAAGTGAGGCAGAAAACATCAGTGACTGATTAAGTGACTGATGGCTGGAGAGAATGAGGGGAGGTGGGCTGACAGAGAATGTGAGCCAGAAAAGACAGGAAGAAAAACATATAAAAACTTGCTAACCATTATTTTTGTGTGGGCACACACACACACACACACACAGTTGGATATTCATATCTTGCGCGGACATCTAATTGACATAATGCTTTATGTCAATTAGACATAGCCCTTACCCTAAACCTAACCATAACCCAATTGTAACCCTGACACTAAAACCACATTTTGAGTCTCAAAAATGCCTTCAAACTTGTGGGGACCAGGATTTTGGTCCCCATAAAGGGTGTTGATCCCCACAAGTATGGTACACTTCCAATTTTTGGTCCCCATTATGATATGAATACACACTCACACACACACTGACACACACACAAACACACAGAAAAACAGACAGGAGTGGAAGTGGGTAAACTGTGAAACAAACATTATATATCAAATTGGATTCTGTGAAAATGACATTCAGACTGTCATCAACTTGTGTTTGTGCGCACATTCGTGAGCAAGGATGGAAAGACTGAGTGAGCATCTCCCTTAATTTTTTTTCTCCGACTGCACTCACACAACAGAGGACTGGAATATATAAAACATTCAATCATTATTCGAATCTGCACAATTATGCAAATTTAAAATGGGCTTGTGCGTACTGTATCTGAGCCTTGTGGATGCCAGTTGTCATTTAGCTCTCTTTCTCTCTCTGTTTCCATGTGTACACTCTCTTAAAAAAACCCCAACACCCCTCCAACAAAGACCATAATTTCTGGATCATGGTTTGAAGATTGAAATGTCCTCTTACTGCAGGAGTGTTCACATTAAGACTACTGGACAGAGAAAGACAAAAAAAACAAATATTTCTGATCTAATGTCAAGTTTTCCAGATTTTCCTTCGAAATTATGCTTTAAATGCCATTGGATGATAAAAACAGATTTAAGATTGAAACAAGAATCCTTTAGTGTTGCAATGATCCTTTTTTGTTTTTTGCTGTCACGTGTGGCTCTACCTTGTCCTCAAGGCGGACTTTGAGAACATTAAAGAGTAATTAAATGAGCAAATTTGGCACTTCATGCTTCATCCTCCAAATTATTCTTGATGCAAATCAAAAACAGATTGGCCCAGAAGAAACTCCTTCTCCTGCAATATGCAATTACCCTGTGCCAGTCTAATTAGCACATTTTTTTTCACACTTTGGCCAATAGGTAGTTATGTTTGAATAACAGATTACGCTAACCCACTGCACAAACTCAAGTCCAGGGAAAATATGGATTTGTGACTAAAAGCACAGTTTTCTATGAGCGGTGCATAAAATATGCCAAACTGTGATGCTTAAGCCTTCAAATTTCACTCATGCATGCGATAAGCTTTGCGTTTTTATCAGAAATCATCATCACTGCATATGGGCTGACATGTTTGTTTTTATGCTTTTTAATAAGGAAATGAGGCATACACTCACCAGTCACTTTATTCGGTGCACCGGTTCAACTGCTTAATGCAAATATCTAATCAGCCAATCACATGATCTTTCTTTTAAGCCACATATTGAAAATCTTATTAAAAAGTTCAGATTAAAAGTAAGGTTCTTCTATAGAAAGAAATCATGTTTTTCATTTAATGTGAAAAAACAACTTGTTGCTGCCACGTTCTTACCTCACACCGATTATGGTGACATTATTTATTTGAGCGCTCCTGTTAGCTCTTTACAGATGTTGTATCCTGTTTATCATGGAGCAGTGAGATTCCTCACAGGATGTAAAACTGCCTAATACTCCTTGGTTAACTGGACTTCACTGTTCACATGCAGACTATTGCACTGGTATAGTCTCATCTATATATCAATAATTGGCTTACTACCACTTCCTATATGTCACCTAAACAGAGTAATTACAGCCTCCGCTCACAAGCCTTTAATACATTCGCTGTTCCTACAGTACGTACAGAACTTGGGAAAAAGGCATTTTCTTACAATTCTCCTTATACTTGAAACAAATTACAACAGGATTTGAAACTGTGCATGGTACTCACTAATAATGGGACTGGTAAGTGTATATTTAAACTACTACATAACATACAACATATTCGTGAGAAAAAAAAGACACCATGTCTAAGCAAAATCATAAAAGGAATCTATTTTATGCATCTTCGCCTTGTACACAATACAATATGGCTGAAAATCACACTTATAGCATTTTGTTACCTGAAGCACTCTCCTCTTATACTCAAACATTCCTTACTAGCCAGGGTTTTGACAGCATAATCAAGCATCTATGCTAAATGAGTCAAGCCAAAGTGCTGTGGCACTTGAGGCAACTTCAATTTCAGCATAATTAACAGCAGTTGATGACTCTTTTTTTAATTTACTTGTTCGGTACAGCAGCAAATATTCACAAAGATATAAAGCACTAAATGCTAAGTTTTCAAGTGGGAATTTACATGTAAAGGGATGCTGCAGAACAGCATTTTCCATTATGACATGTTGGATTTTATTTTTTTATTTTTTTTCACAGATGTTGAGTTGTATTATTGGTGCTTTGTGCAAATGATAAGGTCCATTACAAAAAACACTCAATTCTAACCTAAAAAACTCATCATGCACCTTGACAACATATCCACTAGGACATATTCAGCACGGCAAAGTGAAAAACAAAATGATGGGGGACCCGGACTGTCCTCTTGTTGTGAATGAGAGCGATTTATGATTGATTGTTGGCAAACACGTAGTCTGTTATGCGTCATGACCAAGTCATGACACACATTTTTGACCCAACAGATCTCTAAAACTTATTTAGATGTACACAGATGTAATGCTTTGGTGCTACCATGCTAATGTTTTTGTACTTTTATTCTGTTCTTAATGTTAAGCGCTTTGCTCAGCACTTGCTGTTTTAAAGCGCTTTATAAAAGAGTTGACTTGGCTGGCAGCTCTGCATTGAAGAAGCCTAGAGTGCAGAGAATTTTGGCAGGAAACTCTTGCTCACTCATGTCTGTATCTCGACTTGCTGTGCTAAACTTTTTCAATTTTGTTTAATTTCATTATATGATGCCAGTTGAAAACTGGTTCATTATTATTCTTACTTTTTTCCCCTGATCTGCTGTGTTTTTTCTTATTTATTTAAACTTTTTTTCCACTGTATTTACTGATATGTTGCATTACTAATATCTTATTGATTTCTCTTTATTGACTTTTCAGATCATCACCAGGGAATGACACACAATACACATCTGAGTGTGGTTATTTATATATCTATCAAGCGTCTGATCAGTGTAATATATGGGTTTTGATTAGATATCATGTCCATGTGATGTGACCATGTGACCAACAACATGTGATTCAAGACTACACTGCATTATTATCTGATGAAGAGCGGAAGTGCTTGAACCGTTTCATCTACCAAAATCAGAATCAGAATACTTTAATAATCCCTCAAGAAATTATGTGGTTACAGTTGCTCCAAGACAACAACAGTAACAGACTGAACTAAATTAAATAATAAAATTCAATTCAAAATGTATTTCTATAGCACATTTAAAAGCAACAGAGTTGACCAAAGTCCTTCACAATCAGTTAAGTACAAGAGAAAACAATAGAGAAACAAATATGGATAAATTAGAAACAAATACAGATAAATGAGAAGACAATGTATTAACATTAAAAACATAAAACAGGCCTGATGGTACTCAAACTGAACTCGAATTAAAAGCCAGAGTAAAAAAGTGAGTTTTAAGACGCAATTTAAAAGACTGAATAGACTCTGAAGTACAAATCTCCTCTGGCAGATTATTCCAGAGTCTGGGTGCTGCTACTGCGAAGGCCCGATCTCCTCTATGCTTCAATCGAGACCTCGGTTGTGCTAAGAGCATCTGGTTAGACGATCTCAGTGCTCTTTTGGGGTCATACATGTTGAGGAGTTCGTTTAAATAACTGGGCGCCATATTATTTAAAACTTTAAAAGTAAGTAAAAGAATCTTAAAATTAATACGATATTTGACAGGGAGCCAGTGTAAATTTGCTAAAACTGGAGTGATGTGTTCATACATTCTAACACCTGTTAAAAGAAGTGCAGCAGCATTTTGGACTAACTGCAAGCGATGGAGAGATGAGTGTTGGAGACCCAAAAAGAGAGAATTGCAGTAGTCCAGTCTAGAGGTGATGAAGGCATGAATAAGTGTTTCTAGGTCTCTTGGAGGAAGATGAGGCTTAGCTTTGGCAAGTTCACGTAACTGATAAAAACTTGTTTTCACAACTGGGGACACTTGCTTCTCTATCTAAAAACACTCCGAGATTCCTTACAGTGTGAGAAAGATGAGAAGCAAGAGGACCGAGGGTATCAGTTAACTTGTTCAAAGGGGTCTGACTTCCAAAAACCATAGCTTCAATCTTATTTTCATTTAGTGTGAGAAAATTCTGAGTTAACATCATGTATTTGCATAATGACTGAAACTAGCACCACTGAAGGAACAATGGGCTGGGAGGTCAGTTCCATCATCATAACATCTTTAACATCATGTAGACAGTTAAGCAAAGGCTGCAGTGGGACAGAGACATCCAGTTTCAAGGGGAAGTAAATTTGGATGTCGTCAGCATAACAATGAAAGGAGATGCTGTATTTCCTAAAAATAGATCCCAAAGGCAGCATGTATAAGGAGAACAGAATTGGACCCAAAACAGACCCCTGTGGCACACCACAACACATAGTTGCAGAGGAAGAGTATAGCCCAATTTTAAGAGAAAAAGATCTCTCTGATAAATATGATTTAAACCATGATAAAACCGTATCTTTTAGACCATCAACGTGTTCAAGTCTCGATAAAAGAATGTTGTGAATGTTGTGTGCAGTTTTCCAAGCGTTCATAAGTCACGTGTGACAATCCAGAAGGTTTCTCAATGTTCTTGGAGGATTTAATTGGCTTTGTGAGGACTTTCTTCATCCTTGAATGGTTAACAGCGGTCTTTAAGTGCCTCAAGTGACTCCTCGCACTGATATGTACCTACGAGAAGAGTTTTCTTTGCTAAACAAAGCTTCGTGTTTAAATCTAAGACACTGTCTGATGGACATAAAGGGATTTTTACTGTCTGTGTGTGACAGACGCAGCAGTGTTGACACTCTTTTCTTTATGTGGAAAATTTTATCGCGTCTCTGGAAGATAAGGTTTACTGTTTATGATCTCATGTGATGCATCTTTACCTGATACACACCTTTATGAAACGTTTTTACAATTCTGACTGTGTCAATAAGTAATCACCAGGTTTCAATACAATCAGATATTTGAATCTTGATCTGGCTCCTGTGGACTTTCTGAGTGCCTCGCCCTGTAAATCCACCGAATCAGACGGGAAACCCATCAGCTGACCTTGCCTCTGGGGGCAAAGGTCAGTTTTTGCCATCGTCCAAGTGAAGTCAGAAGGTATTTCTGCCAAGAGTTTCTGTTTCTGTCCTCCAGCCACTGTTTACACATGCAGATTTCTTTTAAAAGGTGAATTAAAAGCTAAACATTGGTCTGTTGATTGTCTCTCGATGTCTGCGCGGGGAGCCGAAGACGGCTCAGACTGGACGGAAACTAGAAACCTTCAGATTCCCAGAATCAAACTGTTCTTTCCCACATTATAAAAGCCTTTGAGACGTTGGATTTCTGCAGTGTCCTCTGTGACCTTTAAAGGTTGTGAACTTTGAGTGTGGGCTTCTTTGTGCTTCTTGGATTGTGGTGTGTGTGTTTTTGAAAGTTTCCCTGGTGTCCACTGTGGAGTTTACTCTGTGTTGTGAAGGTTCCTGTTTGGGTTCAGACTAAGTAGAAAAGTCTAGAAAAGCATTATGTTGTAATCAGCCACACCTGCCACTCATCAGGAACACTTGACTGAGCTCAGAGATCACAGAGGAGTCGCCCCCTGCTGGACAACAGAGAGAATGCAGGTTTAAGGAGCTCTGTCCATCTTTGTATACAGTCTGTGGTTTAGTACTTCATGCTGTGTGTCACATTTTAGTCTTTGGCTATTTCAGAGTGTTTCTGTGCTTCTGCATCTAAATGAAGTTGATAGTTGGAAGTTTTGATTTTTTCATGGTATCTGTGTCTTTTTGACATCGTTTAGACCTTTTGTGTATAATTTAATTTTTTCATGGTGATTGGTCCGAAATTTCAGGTCATGTGCTTTGTTTTTGTTTTTTAAAAATGTTTTTTAATTTAAATGAAGTAGATTTTTAGTCATTTTGAATTTTTGTGGTGTGTTTTTCATGGTATCTGTGTCTTTGTGATGATTTTGGATCATGAGGTGTTGCTTCCAAAGGCCAGGAGGATTTCAGTTTGTGCTTACTGTGACCTTTGACGCCTGAAGTTTTCACAGCTGCTCAAACCACAAACAGCTCATCAGACGTCTTACTGCTGCAAGAGCGCTGAGTGCAGCATCATGTGATTTATGTACCTCTGAAGCTTCCACAGTTTCACAGACACAGTCATTAAATGACTTCCAGGCAGAGGCGTTTGACCTCTGACCTTCTGTGATTAATGAGTGATGGAAAGTGGCACTAACATGGACTCTTCGGGATTCCTGTTAAGCTACAAAGTCAACAGCTGGAAGGATCCTCCTCCCGCTCCAGCTGAGTAAAGTCAGAAAACGACAGGGCAATGCGACCTTCAAAATGAAAGCCCAACGTTTAGTTTTCGAGAAAAGAATCAGTAAATCACTTTGTGTATGCTGAGAATTAAAAATAAAGATGAAGATGAGCTTCTGACCGTTTTCACTGCAGCGAATAAAAATGCATCACCTTTTTTAATTACAATAATTTATTAATTGAATAAATTAAAGAGCATCAGGAAAATAAAGCTGAAGACGAACGCTCACCTCAGAGGAGAGACAGGCTCTGATCTCCCACCAATCAGCAGTCAGAGGTTTGGATCAATAGGATCAGATGTGACAGAACACCTGTGCTGCCGCGCTAAACGAACCCACGAACAGATCTATAAATATTACAAATCAATGCGCGTGATTAAAAACGTAAGAGGTGGCTCCTAAAAGGCTGATTCTGTTCATCTGGACGGAGCGTTCAGATCAACACAATCAACCTTTCGGGATTTACTTACCTGGATAATTGAGCACGCACAAAGACATAAGAAGTGGTTGTTATTGATGACTGATCATCGAGGGTAAGCATAAAGAAAATCTTCGATTTTTCAACACAAATGAAAACTTTAGCTTTATGACTTCGCAGAAATGAGGGAAAGGAAGCGTTTGATGGTCCGGGGTCTCCTGCTGGACCCAGGACCGAACCGAAGACCAAACACTGACGGGCTTTTATTTTGTAAAGAGGAAATGCCGTGTTTTATTGTGGAGCGCTTCACAGCAGCTCCCTCACTAGGCGGGATCAGCTGATGGGAACTGAGTCACCACTTCCCGGAGAGCAGCACCGAGAGAACCTCACACCGCCGATCAGCTCTGATACCGAAAGCCTCACCTGAGCGCGAGCCCGCGGCTGAACAGGTAAGGCTGGGCGGACACCTGAGCTGAGTCTGTGCGCGGGACCGTGAGCTGGTCCGAAGTAATCAGAGTAAAAATATTCCGTTACTTCGGGATCATCAGCGGGAAACACACGACGGTTACCACGGTTACGCCTCCATTGCTCACAGACTGCGCGTGCGCACCAACTAAAACCTCTTTAACGTCTGATTAGTTACGCGAGGAAGAGTCAGTGCACACCTTTATGACGGAGCAGATGTTACAGCTGTGGTAAATCTGTGCACGTGCTTAGTGTTCGGTTATTCGACTCGCCAGCAGTGCGATACAAACCCATCTGACCTCTGACCCCAGTGCAGGGGTGAGCAGGGGTCAGGTGATCTGGTGTAATCCGAGCACGCTCACCTGTGCAGAGCCCAGAGTCTGCCTCAGTCTGTAAACATGTTTGTTTCTGCCTGACTCGCTGCTGCCCCTGTGGCACAGCAGAGGAACTGCAGGAAGACAGCCCACTCCGGTTTCAGAGATGTCCTGAAATAACGTGGAAATCCCCCCCGAATAAGATCAGACCCACTCCTCTGTCTGAGTCACTCACACCTGCTGCCACTTTCAGTTTCTCCGCCTTCTTCACCGCACTTCCTGTCAGCGCGCCGGTGCCTCTGTTTGCTGCTCTTATCTGCTCCTATCGATTCCTCGGGTCACAGCGCTCTGCACATCACAAACATCTCTGTTTGCTGCAGAAGCTGAGCATCACACAGGAAGTTCATCACCCCCCCCCACGCCCTGACCCACAGGTGGGCAGTGAAGCTGTGACCTCACCGAGCAACCCGCAGGCGAAGGTTAAACTTTAACAGTACCATCCTCATTGTGTGTGTGTGTGTGTGTGTGATTGTGTACATGTACGTGTGTGTGTGTGTGTGTGTGTGTGTGTGTGTGTGTGTGTACGTTTATGTGTTTGTGTTACATTTCCATCGTTTCGTAAACATCTGTCCGCTCTCTGCTGAACATCGAGTCACAAATCT
>VUQG01004449.1:0-11267 GCA_015106755.1 Etia nguti
TCTAAAATAAATTACACTAATTATTTGATCGGTGCTTGTAATTATGGAAGCCTGTTTCCGCCACTAAAAAAAAAAAGAAAAAAAGGATCCATAACTCGAAATTTCGAGTTATTTTCTCGAAATTTTGAAAACAGTAACTCGAAATTTCGAGTTAGCGCTGCCAATCAGTAATCTACATGAATGACGTCATTTCCTTGTTACCCGGAAGCTGAAGCCCTCAGCTACAAATGCTACAGCTAAGCTACCAGTATTACATCCAGTCATGAATGCACAGATTGCTGAGTATTTTCGGCGTGGCTTCACAAATGATGAAATCCTTGTGTTATTAGCTGAATCACATGGCGTTACTATCAGCAAACGTACTCGCGAAAGCGCCAGTTTGTTGCGATCCAGTTTTGAGTGCGCGGTCCTCTGCACAATATGCTTCCGGGTAACAAGAAAGTGACCTCATTCACGTAGATTATTAACTCGAAATTTCGAGAAAAGTAACTCGAAATTTTGAGAAACGCAACTCGAAATTTTGAGTTATGGATACTTGGTTTTTTTTGTGGTTTTTTTAGTGGCGGAAACGGGCTTCCATACATAATTGATGTTTTATTTATCAAAAATGGACAGTTATTAAGACCTTAACAATTTTGGGCACTTTTGGACCACAGAAACTTTTGTGTAGTTCCTCTAATTCTTGGAAGATGTCCCTCCAGTTTTGTGTCTGCACTGCAGGAATTAGAGTGAACTTAGGGAGTCTATTTTTTTTTTTAAGTACCTGCTTCAGGGTAAAGAACCTTTGGCACAAAAAAAATCCCCTTTGACTGATGTAAGTGTACGGTGATTTACGAATTTGTAGGTCAACAATTGGTTCTAAAATGCGTACTATTACTTTACATCTTTTGTCTAGTGTAGACTTTACAAATAGCTGTCTGAATTCTGAAATAGCTTCACAGAAAGTACCGTTGCTGCCAGCGTTGGTTTTTTTTTTTTTTGTTTTCATCATGGCTAGTACCCCATATAAAACATGGGACACAACCACATGGTAATTATCACATAATGCACAGACGCAAGCATAAATGCCAGCAACAACAGTGGCCGCTTATTTAGGTTCTGTCATAGGCTCTACAAAGATTCCCCACGGAAGTAGAAATCAGGCCTCAGTGTGCTCTGTGTCTGTCCCTCAGCAGATTAGAGCTGTTTTGGTGGCACAAAAAGGACCAAAGGAGAGGTCATAATGTTTTGGCTCATTGAATTGAATGCTTTGAGTTTTATAGTTTGCAGCTGTACAACAGATCATGCAGAAAAATGTTTCCCACATTCATCCTTTTTTTTCTGTTTCCTCCAGGAACTTGGTTGATGCCAGATTTACTCCTGTCCTCATAACAGCAGCCGAGATGATCCTGGACATCTATCAGTCAGTCATTGGCCAGTCGCCTGTGGTGGACCGACAGCTTCTGCGGTTGCAGGACCTTGTGGAGAGAGAGATCGATTACCAGAAGGACCTCTTGGAGGTGTTGGGCATGTTGGACACAATGTTTGCTTCTTCCCTCCCAAGAAAGGAGGTGCCATGCTCTGGGATTGGCAGGTCTAATGGTCTGACTCAGGGAGAAGCAAGCACCACAAAACCACAGCTTCAGGTCACCTGAGACTTATAAGCTACTTTAGACTGGGTTAAAGTACCTTTAAAACATCTCTTATTGAACCATCAGACGCAAAGCCCCTGTCTAGGACGTTTTGAAAAGGAAAGGTGCAAGTTTAAAGAGACTGACGAAACCACAGTCTCACTCTGGTGATTTAACTCAGTGTGACTGGCACAATAAACATCAGAGAGACCATACATTTACTGTATGAAGAATATCTGAATGTGTGGATGTAAAGCAAAGCATTTCTTGTATTAGAAATCTTATCATTACAAGTCGAATTGTAAATGTGAGTGTGTTTATGTATGGTAGTGTTTGAGTTCACTGTGAATGTGTATTTTTATAATATCTGACATTGGTAAATGTTTCATGAGCAAATAAAAAATAACTCGTTTGTCATTTCCACACTGACTGATTATAATTGTTCAATTGATTTGAACAACAGGGTCAAGTAACTGCGCAGTAAATTTCCACTGTTAATATGAATGTTTTTGTTTATATAGCCTGTCACAGTTTTATCGCCCTCCATTGGGGGGCGCTGTAACCTCAAAGAAACTGAACTTTCACTCGTAAAGGAGGAATTTGCATGTGAGCAGACGGAAGACAGAAGGCTTAAACGGAGACAGGAGAGGATGCTGTGTCAGTGGAGGCTGAGGCTCAGTGTGAAAACGCATCGGCACCGTCTGACGACCGCTTCCCAACTTGTAGCCTAAATACGGACAGTTGAATTAGCAGTTAGCAAAAGGAGGATGAATGCGAATTAGAGGGATTTTTCTCCCCCACATATAAGCGTGCTGCTAAGGTTCTTCTGTAGGAGTTTGAGCCCCTGTGCAGGTGGGTGCATCAATATTTTACTTGAGGAATTAGTTCAGTGTGTGTTTTGCATGCAGTTTTACTGACAGTTTGCTAATTCGTTAAGACTCCTAAAATAGCATGATTAAAAAGCTTTTAACAATAAGTAAAATTACTTTGAGCCATCAAGAAAAAATAGAATTGCACCTAAAGATAGGTGGAGGATATTTTATGATAAACAGCCAGTAACATCCCAACTGTGATGAGCACTTCTGCTGTGTCATATAGCTAGCATATTTACAAATTAGGGCAAAGTCCCCCCCCTTAAATTGTGTTCCTTTGACACTCTGATATTTAGTTAATATTATTTTAAATAAATATGTCATTTTAAATGTAAATGCAATGCAGTAATCAAGAGAAGGAAATATTTTCTTCAAAAATAGTTGTATTACAGCTGTTGTGTCCAGTTTAGGAAGTGACCACTGATAAAGAACAGATCTGAACCCTGCAGGCTAAAATCCAATCGATTCCTACTAAACACGCAGGCACACACACACACACATAGCAGATTTGAGACATTTGGAGTTTTGGTCCCTCAAAACACCAAGGCAGAATAGTATCATCATTAAAATCATTATTCACATACTTGGGATCAAAAGATTATCCTGTCTAACCACAGGACCCCTGACTCAGCACGGCACATAAAAGGTTTGGTAATCTCTTCAGGATCAGATGAAAAGGCAGAATAACCAAAATAAAATAAGAGGTAATGGGTAGTCACATGGCCACACCCAGCGTGCGGTGCGTTTTCTCTTTTTCATTTTAGTCTCTCAGTTATCTTTTTGTTTTATATTTGTCTTCCCCGCAGATGGAACTGAGCAGAAGGAAAGTGCCTCTGTATGTAAGTATGCGCCCCAGTTTGGAGTCTAGATCAGCTTCTCAAATCAAACCTCAACAGTTAGTTTTCCCTCTGGAAAATCTCTAAAAATTGAGTTTGGAATTCAGTGAGAGATTGGCAGCCTGGTTTATAGAAAATGAAAGTCCCTGACAGATTGTGCTCACGATTAAACCGCTATGTTTATGGAAAGTGGAACAAATGCTGTGTCTGAAAGGGTGTGACTGATATGTCTTCCTATGTCTGTTCATCACATTAGCTGTAGTTTCTCTGCACGATTTATTTAAATGTGAACCCAGTGACCCTTTCACTGTGTTGATGGAAAGGGTATTTTCAGCCATATGAATAAATCATTTCTGTGTTTTGTTGTTTTTTTGTTTTTTTTTTGCTGTATAACACTAATTCAAAGTAACTCAGGAAAAACATAAACATATCCATCCGCACATAGGTGCTAACTCCACGATTCATTCCCAGGGATGTTTTTTATTTGTATTTTACTTACTCAGAGATGAAAGAGAAATTGTATTTGCTGTGTATTTGATTTATGGTGTTTTTGATCATGGTAACCCTTTGAATGAATCTGCTGCCTGTGATTAAGCTGTACACAAACAGGGCATGACTTTGGTCAAATATTATTTTCATTGGTTTGGTGACCAAACAGTGGAAGCAAAAGATCGAGCTCAAAGGCAGATGTGTTGCTCACATTTCAAGTTAGTTAAGTAATCTATAAGTTTATGTGATTTATTTGGTGTTTTCCTTTCACCTGAAGTTATTTAAAGGTCAACCAATGTTTAATGTGGACACACTACCATGACTATTTTGTGTAATGAAACACCTACTCCTCAAATGTTGCACCTTCATTCAGTAGAGGTTCACTCTTTATGCAACAATTCATTTTTAAAAGCTGAAGGCAAAACTGAAGAAGATTGCATGTGCGTTAAGAGTGATAGTCAATAGCCAAGCCAGCAATTCAGTGAGTTTGGAGCAAAATAGCACCACTGAACTTGGTTGCTCACATTGACAATGCTAACAACAGCAGTGTTTATGTTTAGGATAGAAAGAGTTAAAGATTAAAGATTAATTAGAATGTGAATAGTTTTTCTGATGTTTCGGCCCTTAAAACAAAGAACGCGTAAGCTTTTTAGTGATAGTGATGATTGTTGAGGGAAGGCATAACTAATTTCATGCCCCTGATAGTTCTTTCACTTTTTTTTAAAACTTGAAAGCATGGGTCTGAAAGTGGGTGTCTGCTACTATTGTGAAAATTCAGTGACTTGACTAAACCCCATAATCTAACTTGTAGAACCACCTTCAGCAGCAGTAACTTGAAGTAATCGTGTTTTGTGGCGATCATTGTCCTGTTGCATGACCCAGTTTCAGCCAAGCTTTAACTGCTGGGACAGTTTGACTCTAGAATACTTTGGCCGACAGATGGTCGACTCAATGACTCCAATGTGCCCAGGTCCTTTGGCTGTTTGTGCTGATGTGCTGTGCTTGTTTTTTGCCAAATGTGGTACTGTGCATTACGACCATCTCCCCTTTGGGTCTCCTCTGTCCAAAGGACGTTGTTCCAGAAGTCTGTTGGTTTGTTTAGGTGCAACTTTGCAGACCTAAGCTGTGTTACCAATTTCTTTTTAGAGAGAAGAGGCCTTCTCCTGGCAATCCAAACAAGCCATACTTGTTCAGTCTTTTTCAGTGATTGTACTGTTACAAACTTTAATATTTAGCATGTTATCTGAGGCCTTTAGAGTCTTCACTATAGCCTGCACTAATGTGATTACTAACTCCTGTGTTTTATTTCCTATTTCATGTCAATTAGTTCTAAAAATGACAGAATACCGTTTTTCCTCTGGCCACGTGGGTTTATACACCAGTTGGCCTTCATTTTCTAAATACACACCAATCTCTCATAACAGTAGAGGCATTGACAGGTAAGATGAATAATGCTGCTCATCTCACTACAATGCATTGTTCAACCTGGAGGCCTAGTCAGCAGGGCTATACCAGGAGATGTCCGCCCTCAGGACTTTCTGCATGTTTTTTCTTCAATGATTTTGAACACTACAGTCTGGTTGGTTCATCAATTATATGACTAAAGACTGATTTAGTGATTTCACTGTTGTGAAAATTTATGATCGACCAAAGCTTCCAGCACGTTTAATCAGACTTTATAGAATAATTTGATCACATACAGAAAAATGCTTTGTTGTATTAGTGCAGATCACTTAGCAACACAACATTGCATTTGGCCCAGTGTATAACACTGGATTTTGGCATTTTTTGGATAATATTTTTGAAACATACCATTAACCTAAATTTTATAACAAACCAAGCACACCCCTTCTTGAAAACAGGAACAGCTTGAGTAACAGTGCAAAGAGCAGAATCATTGAACTGGTCGAGTCAAACCAATCGAACAAGCCTGATCCTTGGAGACAGCCCACCCAGCAACTGACAGGACCTATAGGATGTGCTGCCAACATCCCTGTGTCAGGCACGACAAGACAACCACAGAGCTCTCATGCTCATACCTCAGCGAGTCGGAGCTGTTTTGGCAGCATCACTTGGATCTAAACAGTATGAGACAGGTGGTTTTGATATTGTGGCTGATTGGTCTATGTGCTCACATCCACATAATAATATGTTATCCTTCAAGGTGCAAGACAAAGTAAAAAGTAGCATATGGCCACACTGGCACACTTCATATCATTGAAAGCACCAGAAATAGTTTTGTGTTTGAAAGTCTGCTCCAATCCATTCTTCTTCTGCCTCTGGCAGTATCAACAGATATTTCCAGTATTTCATTTAGTGACCACATAATCATTAGTGGTCACCATCTGGTCAATCATACAGACGTGGAGAGTCTTAATGAGGGTCCAGGAGAAGCCTGGTTGACGTTTGAGGATTTGTGGTAAACCTGATTTTCTCTATGTCAAATAGAAGTCTTCCAGACATGAAGAAATGGATAAGCGAACGCAAAGGTTGGATTAGTTGAGACAAAAAAATTGAGGCAGGATTAGTCCCCCTATTTTAGTCAATAAGAGGAATGAAAACAAAAAGGTTTTATTAACCATGAGAAATCAGGTCAGCTGCTGAGGCCAAAAGAAAGACTACTGAAAATACACTCTTAAGCCATCTACACTAATCGGTAATGTATATTGGATTTCACTATAAACCTTACCTTTAGGACTTACATTTTGGCTGCAGCTTTTTTTTTTTTCCTCGGGCCTGCTCCTCTACTCCCGCCTCAGTCAGTCTTTTGATGGGTTTCCAAGAATAACCCACACAATATGTCTTGTGGCCTCAATACACTGGTCTATTGAGGCCACTGTAGGTGGAAAAATTGATATCGTCTACAATAGATTTCGTCCCCTGTGACTGTTGGATGGTGGTGAAAAAGCAGCAGCTCTGTTAAAAGGCAACTAGCCTGGGAAGCTTTTATTTTGTAGCTAGTGAAGCTAGTTCATGTTCAGCCTTTATGGTTAAAATCTTTTGGTTGCATTAGTTATAACCATGTATTCAAAGTGGAAACATCACATGAAGACAACAGCATGGACCCAGAAATGTGCAAAGCTGCAGAAATCTGTTAAAAACTTTGCAGACTGCAAAAAGTAGCAACTAGTCAAAGAACATAGTGGATGTATTTATAAGTATTTGCGAGTAAAGAGTGAATGCTAGACTTTCTCAGGTGGTTACTAAGAAGACCTAATGAATGCTAGTGTTGTTTGTATTTACTGAAAGTGTGAATAAGCAGCTGTTTTATACACTTTCTTTCAATATATAAAACCTCAAGGTCTCAGCAAATCAGATTTCCTGGGATCCTGAGAGGCTTGTATTGTTTTAATGTAATTAACAAAACAGTTATAGGATGTCTTATTTTTAGATGTGTACTAGTCGATTTATTTATTATTATTTGTTTTTTTTAATTTATTGGTGTGACTGTTCAAACCTTTTTTCATTCTTTCTTTTGCCTTACATGAGAAATCTAAAGTCTTATAGCCTGTCTGGATCAGGGCAGGTCTTTGAGGAGACACTAAGGCATTCCTGTTTTTATTGAGGGGGGATGGTTTATTGTACCCTCGAGAGGAATGCTGTCAGGGGATTTGGTGTACTTTACAGAAATGTAGAACATCAGAATCAGAATAAAGTCTTGCTCTAAAATGAGCCTGTATACTTAAGAATAGATGTATTTTTTTGATCGGTAGCATCTTTCTTCTTTGTTTTTCCTCTTGACCTCTCCCACCTTCATTTATCTCAGGGCGAAGCAAAGGTATTTGCATTGCTGGACGGTTTTGACTCTGCGCCAGAGGATGCAGAGGTTTACATTGTTTTGGAAGGATCCACACTGATCCATGTCACCAGGGCTCACAGTGATGTCATGCTCTGCTTTATTGTGCCCGGTATGTTTATGACTTTCTGATGTAGTATTACATGTGTACAAGTCTTAAATCACCCTCTATTTCTTTGTATTTTCCTAGGAATATTAGAAATACACACAGCAAACATGGAAATATAGTTTCCTCCCTGTTTCAGTACCTTAAAATGGCTTCTTGACAGCCAACCTTCCAATGAGACCATTTCTGATGAAGCTTTCATGAACAATAGATAGATCAACTGAATAACCAGATGCATCTCTCGGATCCCATGTCACAACTCTGCTGGATTTTTTCCCTATTTCTTAAGATTTAAAAACATGATTTCTCAGATAGTGTCCCTCTGTTTTAATTTTTTTTTTAGGTCTGCCACTTTTGTACTTCACTTATTTGGATATCCTGAAGCTATTGCTTAAAAAAACCACAAAAAAAAAATTCAAGAAAGTTTGGCTCTTTGGAAGCAAAATATAAAGAAATTAGGGGTGGCTCAGGATTTTTGCACAATACTTTTTGTTCTCATGTCTTATGCCATATTTTGGTATTTTACAAAGCCATCATCAAACATTAGTATATTCTAGCAATCCCAGGTTTTTCCACTTTTTCACTCCCGATTATATATCATAATACCTAAAAGAAGTATGTATTTGAATCTTCAAGCATACCGGCTTGCACATAAACATGTCCCTACAGTGGCTTGAGGTCTGACAGGGTGCAGAATCTTAGCAGCTTCCACATAGGAGCGAAGCGGCTCCATGAACAATATGTCATTATTACTGAGCCTCTGTGTAGGTTGACACAAACAACAGGCAGTCCTGCAGGCTTTGCACTCTCAAATGTACTAACTCAATACCAAATGCAGAAAATGAAAAGTGCCTTTGTTAGCATCCAAAAAGAAAAGCTGATAGTCAAACATATCGAAGGGCTTGGAGGCATTCTTAAAGCCCTGTAACCATGGTGTGTTTTTGTAGTGTTGACTCATTTCTCACAAACCATAAATCCTTTTGATAGATTTCCTTTCACCCTTTTGGGCTTCTATTTCAGTTTATTAAACACAGTTTGAAAAAAAATCTGTAATTTTTGGAGTTTTTTGTTCCATCCAGTGACACAATCATACTGTCCAAAAAAAGCTATTTTTCATATAAAAAGATAGACATCTATCTGATGTAAAATATAACTTTTGTTGTGCTTGCTTAGGCCATAATCTGGCAGAGATGGTTTCTGTCCAGGCATACCTGTGCTCTGAAACTATACCCCTCACCTGGGTAGGCGAGGCTTCATTAGAGTATGTTCATGATGATGCTCAGGTAAGGAAAGCAAATAAATGATGTGCTTGTGGTAAAAATTACATGTTAATACAGTTTTTATTTTTGTGCACATGCTTTTTAGTTGATATAATTAGAAAAAATTCTACTGACATTTTTGTATTGGAATAGGAAACACTCCAATACAAAGGAAGCAGTGAAAATAATGTTTTTGTAGAGCTCTTTAGTTACACCTGATTGTATCTTATTCATAACTGGCACCCTTACAGGACCTCGCAGAGCACCTGGTAATCCATGGACATTGTCTGAACTCCACGGATCATAAGGAGCTGAGCAGCCTCTTCAACCTGGGCCAGCAGAGCTCCCGGTGGGCTATGGATCGCCGAGTGGCCCTGGCCATGGCTAACCTCGATATCCCCCCAAACTGGAATGTACTCGGGAGCCACAGTGGAGACGGTGAGAGCTGCACTGTCTTATCTTGCAGAACAGGGATTCCTACACAATTATGTTGATCAAAAACACATAATATGCAGTTTTTATTTCATGAAAAAATGTATTTAAAAATATTAAAAAGTGAAAATATTTAAAATGGTACACTCTGTTTATCCAAATAGAGTTGTAGCTTGGAAAATGGGATGTTAGAGGGAGAGGTTTTAATTAAAAAGAGTTGATTTACAGACAAGGATAATATATTTAATTATGTACACGTTTATTCATGCAAAAAACATAAAAGAGGGCAGTTAGTGATTAGAAATGTAGCTGACAGCCTTTGTCGTAATGCATCACTCAGCACTGTCCTGGTAACTATGCCAGGAGGTTGAACTCTTCAACTCTGCAACCCCTCCGCCCACTTTCTTCTCAGCCATCATTCCCATTTTCCATGCTCACCAGGCTGAAATCGGAAGTGAACATGGTCCCACGTGTTCTTCTGTTAAATTCATCAAAGCCAATTAAGCAGCATGTAATGTGGTTAATAGAGCCTTTCCATCTGGAAGTAGCCCTAGGCAGAGCTCAATAAATCTGAGCGAGCATGTGTTTGTGTGTTTGCGTGTGGCCTGTGTGTGTGCTGACCACCAAGTTTACTAGATGCCACCATCTGTTTGTATGATCTGAGTGTTTGTGTAGGGCCACCTACATAAATAACAAACTAGATTTAGCTGTAATATAGTTATGGCAGTCTGTTTCATTGCAACGTCTCTCTCTAAATGTCTGCAGTTAATTTGATAACACTGCTTATGACATCATTCTATTGCCGATGCTTAATACAGCTCAATAATCAATCCCCGACTTTCCTAAGTACTCACTGTTTGCATGCAGTGCTTTCAATAAAATTTTAAAAGCACTAGAAAATCTTGACAAATCCTTGTTACTGTCACAAAGACAAGAGATGACACTGGAGATAATTATGTTCTTCCTGAGAGCGTTACTTAAACTGAGCATACTGGGAAAATTGTGGCATTGTATTAACATGCATTTCAATGCTCCGGACCTGCAAAACTTCTGTTGTTGTTCACAGTTGCTGATGATCAGTTAATGAAGTGCATTTCATCAGTTGCACCTGACTGGTACATACCCTCTTAGTTCCTATGGAAGCAACAAGTGTGGCCTTAGTTTTTCACAGGACTGCATGGAAACCTGTTTGTTCATCACATGGCTGTATTCATTATATTAAAAATAGAAGCTGCACAGTAGGAAGTCAGTACAGTCAGTAGTAGTCAGTACAGCTTTCATGACATTTGCAGGTTTTTTTCAGTTTTTTCCTTCTGTCCACCTTACTTAGCTTACTTAGCTCACGGTGCTTCTGTGTGTGTTTGCTCTGGTAGTGCTGGCCAATTTCATGCTTAACCCAGTCAGAGCTGTGAAAATGTATCTAACCCAGTATTCATCAGGCACCTTTTCATGTTCATTAGCAAAGTTTAATCTTGCAGTAATGTGCTGAAGAGCAAGCCAGGACTTTTTTTTTTCTTGGACTCTCTCCACAGAGGTTGTTATGCAATGTTCTTCATACTGACTGAGCTGTCACAAAAACTCAAGATTTCACTTGGTAAGCCTTATGCTAAGTACGAAGCGCTTCCTGTCTGTTTTATAAAGCTAGATTTTTCACATCATGCACTGTCCTTGGCATTATTTCAGGAGGAAGCTCACAGCAGCCTTGATTAGTTGTACTATGACTTATTACCTTCTCATTACTTCTACAAGTATAGAACAACTGATATTTTTAATCATCGTTTTTCCTATTTCTTCTTCTACATTTGCAAAAATCTTGAAATCAGTTTTTTTTTTTTTTTTTTTTACTTTGGCTGATGCACTTATGCAT
>VUQG01004449.1:26293-52399 GCA_015106755.1 Etia nguti
TGATATTTTTAGTTTTTTTTATTTTTTTTTTTTATTTCTTTTTTTTTTTTTTTTTTTTTTTTTAATGAATCATCAGTTTTTCAGTAGGAAAAAATGCAAAACCCATGTCATACAGTATATGCTGAGCA
The DNA here is from genome assembly GCA_015106755.1 of Etia nguti. Taxonomy (NCBI): domain Eukaryota; kingdom Metazoa; phylum Chordata; class Actinopteri; order Cichliformes; family Cichlidae; genus Etia; species Etia nguti. The sequence continues at coordinate 26,422 of VUQG01004449.1, forward strand.
TTACAAAAAAGACAGCTTTGCCTTACAATCTTTAGTAAATAAGCCCAGACTATAAACAGCTCAATAACATGGACGAAAGAGCAGAGTCTATTGGTCTGTTTGTCCTGCAGGTTTCTGCTGCGCTCCGATTTTGCTGTTCACAGGACTGAACCTGTGAACTTCTATTTACTGCTCTGATTTGTTTTCTCACCTAGAGCCCAGAGGAGGCTGAGGTCCGTCTTCGCTCCTACTCCTACTCCTCCCCTAAAGCAAAGCCGTCACGGCCACTGCTAAACCGCGATGCAACAATCACTGATTTGGAAGAAGGTGAGTGAACTTTGGCCCCTTTGCCCTGTCAGTTCCCAAAAAGGCAGCTGAATGGACAAATGTGCCACATGTTCAACAGCGGGAAGACCAGACAGGTGTCAGAAATCAGCTGAAGCTCCATGAAGTATATCTGTGTCAGCTTTGCTTCAGAATAGAACTGCTTGTGAGGGTGTTTGTAAGTAAAGGTCATGCTTTATCCTGTGTAGATGGAGCATTCAGCAGCAGCGGTCGTTCTCTACTCCAAGCTTTATCTCTTTCTAAATCTCTCTCTCCTCTCAACCAAGTTAGTAAGTACAAGAAAGGCGTCGAGCAACAGCTTGAATACTACGGGCTGGTCGGGAAAAAAGCTTTTCAATCTCTTTCTGGTGAACCATGGGGCAGGGCTGCACAATTAAAATTCATATCTGGTATCTATAAACTTTTTTTATGACACACTGTAAAAAGTATATTTATGCAAAGCTGAAAATCCTGCAAGAGGAACTCGTGAGAAGCAAAATCATTTTACTACACTTTATATTGCAAAAGGATTTGCCCAGATGTTTTCACACAAACAAAAACATGTTTGTCATTGTTGCATAAATTGTGCAGCTCTGCATCTCCGGTGAGATTTGATTTTTGGTACACTTACGTGCACAAATTTTTCTCTAAAGCTAATTAAGTTTTTTTTTTTGTAATAAAATAGTAGTTGTCCTGCTTTATATAAAAAATGACTGAGCAAAGAGGACTGGGGCATTGGAAGAATGTAGATCTCCTTTAGATCATCCAATAGCAGAATTGTTCCTGTCCTGAAGCTTTTGTTATTCTTCCATTTGGGTACATGTTGTGTTTCTCTTCTTTGTTTTTTTTCTTTTTCCATCGTTGCTATCATCTGGTTTTTTGAGGCAAGACTTGCTGCTGTGTTTGTTCTTTCTCTGTAGGGGTTTGCTGGCTCCAGACTCTTTCCATGATCTCTATATTAGTTTCTAACTCAATTTTAAATGGGGAAGATTTTTAACCCTCTCTGCTGATTCACTTTGAATCTATGCACTGTTTTCAAACGTATTAGCATCTATGTTTGGCATATTGATATGCTTGTCCTTGTTGTCGATTACAGAGCAGAGAACATTCAACTTGACTGAGACGCCCAGAGAAAAGAGGTAAAGCCAGTGTGTCATTTCATGAGCTCAGGCAAGAACCACTCAACTGTGTAGGGTCCTGCTCAGATGTTCCTCCCTTTTTAGGCATCAGTGCTGACCAGTGATTAGAGATTGGCTTAGATGGGGGTCTGTGTGTGTGTATGTGTGTGTTTCATTAGAGTTAAACCTGTGGTTGGTGTCTAAGTGCACAGGATGTGACATGCTTCCTGTTGTGAGGCTGGGGCCAGCATATTCTCTGATTACAACCTCAAAATAACCCTGAGTAAACAGTAAAACTCATGGCTTTCTTGTATGTCAGACCTCACAAACATTTTGCAAAATTCTAGACCACATCAGTGATGTTGAAAGGGAAGTATGCACATACTGTAGTATTTATCTTGGATAGAGATTTTAACAGTTACTATGAATTAACATTTGCTTAACATTCCTGCTCTGTAACGCAGGGATTCCCAACCATTGTGTACAAGTGCTTCCCGGGGAAGCTAAGCAAAACTAAACAGCATGCAGAGCCAAAATACATTCAGAACTGATTCAAATAGATGATAATCATTTATCTCAACAAGAAGTGAAAAGTGGTTAAAGTACAGTCATGTGAAAAAGACTATGCAGTCCACTGAAAAACTGAGTACATCCCATGTGCATTCTTTAGCAGCAGAAACTTGAAGTGATAATTTTCTCTATGACTTTATCAGTTTTTCGCATTGTTGCAGAGGAATCTTGAATTACTCTTATTATTTTTTTTACATTGTTGCCTGTCGAAGTTTGCAGGCATTTGTTTATGCACAGTTTTCTTAAGGTTCCACTGCAGCATTTCTGTCGGGTTGAAGTCTGAAGACTTTGACAGGGCCGTTGCAACACCTTGATTCTTTTCCTTTTCAGCAATCCTTTTTGTAGATTAGCTGCAGTGCTGGGGATCACTGGGCCTCATTTACTAATATTTGTGTGGAAACATTCTTACCCTGCGCAAATAATTAGTTCTCACGCAAAGTTACTGTCGCTTTAAAATGTATCATTTGGGTTTTTAGTTTCTCTGATCATTGCATAGCCCGACTTTGGGGTGAATTTGCTGAAGATTGTGGCATTGTGTTGCGAGACACCTGACAAAACTTCTTTTATAAAGGTGGTCACACTTGCTGATGATCAGTCAAACCAGGTCCTGCTCTATTTGATCATAAGTAGATGCACCTGGCTGCTTCTCACGTTCTTAATTCCTATGTAGGGGTTAAGAATATATTCTAAGGCGTTTGGGGAAAAAACAACTGGACTTTTTCACTTCACATCCGAGAAGCTTCTTGCAAGGATGTACTCCCACTGAGTCTTCTGCATAGACTTGTTTGGAAACCTTCTTTTTGACAAGACTGTAGCTTAATTTAAAACGGGTAGCTGAAAGTATGGCTGTTACAGTTGAAATCATTAGCTAAAAAGCTCAAAATGATATCTAAACATAACTGGAAAGCAGATGAAAAAGTGAGCTAAAATTATGAATAAAGGGTTGAAAATTATTAGCTAAAAGTGTTGTCAGCTATATAAATTGTTTGTTAACAGTTTAAATAAATAGTTGAGATTATAAGATAGGCTCTTGGATAAGTAAACACAATAAATAAACATTTGAAACTGGTCGCTAAACATAATGGATAGCAGTTAAATGAAGTAGCTGCTATTTAAAGTAAATAGTTGAAATGGTACGCCAGTAGTTATGGAAAAATGGTTGAGATAGTTTGCTAATCTAGCCTACTAGTCCTCGTGATACCATGTGATAGAAAATGTCCCTGGCTTATGTATGCCTGAATGCAAGCAGAATGGGGTTAGGGTAATTGATAAGCTGAAAGTAGTCCTGGTCCAGGTTAAATTAAGGTCAAATGAACACATTTGAACGTGGTGCTGATGAGGGGCTCTTGCGTCCATCTGACAGGGCAGAAAAAAGGTTGGGGACCACTGTAGTAACAGTGCTTGTTTTGATTTCATTTAATAAATGCTGCTATCCATATCCATTTTATCATCGATTTCATCTCATTGCCTCATAAATTCATCATGTGCTAATATATTTTGTTTTCTAACAACCATTGCTAACAGAGGAAACACTGTAGAAGATCACATTAGGCAATCAAATTATATTACACTGTTAGATTATTGTATTAGGATAAATTACATTTATATAACCACACACAACCTGATTAGACTCACCAACTGTTTTTGTCCTTTACGATATCAGAATCCATCCGATTTAACTACCACTGCCCAATAAGCACTGATTAATATCTAAATGGTCAACTAAAATAGCAGATAATACAAACATCAGTGTAACTCTTCATTGCAAAACCTGTAATTATCTTAATTTTCCATTCCCACACTGTGTTCTAGGAATGACTTGTAGACTTTAATTTTAGAATATTATTGGCATTTTGAGTTACCTGATGAGAAGAGACACAACAACTTGGTCTGAGGTGCTTTATATCCATGCAGGGTTTTGGGTTTCCGTAAGCGGGCCCAGTCAGCCGAGGAGGAGAGCAGCGCACCACTCGAACACCTCACCCTCACAGAGTTCCTCAAAGAGTATGTTTTCACCTAAATGGCCTCACATGTGCATGTGTGGCTTAAGTCATTTTAACCCCGCTGTGCGACCGTTCCCAAGCTCATCCATTAACCATGCAGGTTTTTTTCCCAGCTGTATTTGATGATGTAGGAATCTGCAGAAGCAGATTATATTAACACTACTTATGACAGGTGGCTGCTGTAGGTTTGATGTGATAGTGCATGGTTGTCCTCTTTACGTTCTGTAATTGTTGCCTTTCGCCTAGAATGCCCAGTGTAACTAGCATAAGTCGCTGAAAATAGATGACACATATTAATTGCATTTTGGCAAGGTCATACTATAAATAGCATGCACTAGAGTCCATAGTGACTTCCAAGCATGCCGAGCATGTTGTGAAGAGTAATAATCCGCAGACTAGGGGTCCTGGAAGACTGTCTGGACATTCTTTCATTCCAGCATGACACGAGTGTACCTTATTATGCTCTCTTTAGTCTATTAAACTACTAAAATTATTATGTGTTTTTTTTAGTGTGTGCATGTTGGATGGTAGTACTGCAGTGAGGAGTTGTGACGACCTCTGACTAAAGCATTTACACTAAAACAGGATCGAGGATGAGGACTGGGATAAATACATAATCCCATCTAAGGTCGAGTCAGAGAAGTACAAAGTCAGCCGGACCTTCAGCTTTCTCAAGAGCAGGATGTCCAGCACTCGCAGCAAGACTAAGGTGAGGCAGTGCAGTGGACTTTCTAATTCTTGCTGGCTATGATTTCAGATCTACTCACATGTCATTAAAAATGCCTACAGTTAAAGGTTACGATAAAAAAAAAAAAATACACACACAGCTTAAAGGCTTCTAAAAGCAGTGCAGTAAAAGTTTACCACATCTCAGACATGCCAGGTCGGAATTCCTGTGCTGGGGGGCCATTGTCTGAGCACAAGCCTTTATTTGGTGAAGCAGAAAATTCTCTCTCTCTTCAGGTCTTAGCAACAAGACACAGTGAAAATATTCCCTTACATAACATGTAGACCCCTGCTCCACACACACATATACACACACACAGCATGGGGAACCAAAACACATTCTGTGCTACACTCCTAATCTTGTGAACATATGTGCTTGTCTTTAAGGATGTGCATGTCTTTAACGACAATGTTTCCCTATATTTACGGAAACACAATGCACATGAAGACTCAGAAAACAAACACGTTTTCTAGACCTCCTTGCTAAGTTTCTTAAGATAATAAACATTCTTCTATCGCAGCATACACTGAGGACACCCCCCTCCCCCCCAAGCCAGTGCCCCCTAATGATAAAGCACCATAACAGCAGCAGTCCCAGTGGACCTTAACAAAGTAAACAAAAAGGCTCACTCAGAGGCCCCTTTATCTCAACTAACTTCACTTTAACAGGTGTTTTTCAGCAAGAAGATGGCCGCTTTAAGCCTCTTTTTGCCTGCTGCAACGAGTCATTTTATTTCTACTCTCCTGCTTTGTATGTTATTATGGCATTAACTGCAATAACTGTCAGCTGAATGAGCAAATTAAAAATATGTATGATTTGCCTCTCAGGTGAAGGGTAAAGAGGTGAAGGAGGGAAAGGAGAAGTCAGTCACTTCTAATGGTCATCAGTTTGTTCCTGTGTCTCCATCTGGTCCTGCTCTTTGTGTGGCCTGTGATAAGTCTGTTTCTGGGAAGGAGCTGTTGCAGTGCTCCAGTAAGTATTATACTGTCAGTGCTGATGTTGTTTTATGTCCTGTGGTGGCTGAACTGTTTTGGATTTGTTTAAATCTCTTTGCACGTGCTGCCGTGATGTTTTGTTCAGCAAAAGACATGAAGTCATTTTTTTTTCTTTCATAAAGTCAACATTTCTAGTGACAAACAACAATTTGTCTGCCATCTGGATACTGGATTCACATATGTTGTAATAAGTCAGTTCATGGAATTAACTGACATTTTATATGTGCTTGTCTGCAGACTGTTTACTGAATGTTCATAAGAACTGTCGGGAGTCTGTTGCAGCCTGTGCAAAGGTAATCATTAACACAATGCACCTCGTTTGCGATCAGAGTCAGTAAGCAAGATTATTGATTTATAAATAGTTTTACAGAAGAAAAAAGTCAAGCCAGGAGCTTCACAAATGTAAAAAAAGGAAAAAGAAACAGCTGCTGGTGACAGACTAATACATGTTTGATGTGCTGTTTTTATCATAATTAACAATGCTGGTGTTCTTTTATATTTGGCAGAATATAAAGTCCTACCTCTTTTTTTTCTTTTTTTTTTTAATGTTGCATGTTTTCATTTGTCAGCTGACTTCTTGGGGACAAAGTCTTTGTCCATTTCTGTATGGCTTACACAGTCAGCCAGGGATGAAGTCAGCTTTACAAAAATAGGTCAAGTACTTTTAGTTAGCACTAGTCAGCCTGTATGAATAGATTAGAAAGAAAAGGTTTGCTATGTTATAGATGGTGTTATGGAAACTGTAGGCTCTAACATTACTAGAGCTTGACCTACACTCTGGATTGTAACAACTTTTCTTCTGCTACACCAGGTGTTAACTTGTAAATTGTCCATCACTGTAGTGACCCTTTATTACCTGAAGAGACCAAAATGCTGTAGCAAAACATTTTATTCCCTATGCATTAAACAACTCATTCATTTACTTTTACATCTAGCAAACATGTTTGGGATGTAAAACACGTGTTTATAATGGTTGTTTTGCATTCATTATTTACATCTGAGTTCAATGTCAGCTAGCAGAATGGTGTCAAACCACTACCCACATGTGCACACAAACACTCCTAAAAACATTGCTGCGTAGCGCTATTTGGACCCAAAATCCACAGATTGCATTTTAGTACATGCTAGCTAAACCAGAAATCTGTCACTCTCAGTCTGTTACTGTGTTGTAGCTAGTTATCTAGTTTTGATCATTTCCTTTGTGTTTTCCTGTGTCTCTTATTACCCTTGTTTTTGTTGTCTAAAGAGGGCAAAATGCAAGAATAGAAGGAAAACAAAGAAAAAGGAGTCAGTTACTTTATTAAAGACAAGCAGAGTGAAAGTGGGTACTTTCTTCCACAGGAAGAGTAAATTCCTGGACATGGTGGCAAAGGAACTCCGGGAATGTGTTGATATCACAACTAGTCATGCATAACTACAATATCTCCCAGCAAGTTTCTCTTTAACTGATTCCAGTATTGACTAAAGTTGTTGTGAATACAACCACATCCTCTTGTTATTTAAAGCAAAAACACACAGATTTACAACTTTTGGTGGGGATATGATTATATCTTTCCAGAAACCGCAAGACAGGAATGCATTGCTGATGAAGAGCAAGGCCTTTTCTCTCCCGCAGAGTGAGTGCCCCCACTGCTCCTCCCTTTGTCTTTGATTCATTTAGTTTTCACCTGTCCTCCCTTGTCCTGTAGTGGATAAGTAAGCCATTGCTCTTCACCCCTCGTCATTCCTCTTCTCTGTTGTTTTTTTTTTCCTGTTTAAAAAAAAGAAAAGTTAAATTTTAATCTACCTCAGTGGGGGATCTGGTCTGGATTGTGTTTACGTGTGTATGAGAACACAGGTTGAGTGCTCTATTTGCACTAACATGATCATTTTATTTCTTCAGCTTAAGCTCTCTGTCTACTTTGAGTGCTTGGTATTAGACAGAGGTGTCAACATCTGCAATGTATTGTCACAACTGTAATCAAACTGCAGTTAAACAGTGAAAGATTATAACAGTTTAATGATCCTTTAAATTTTATAGCAGTGACTACATAGATATAAACAAAACATCTGAATACTAAACAAACACACGCAATATTTATTTGTAGAGTGGGAAAGCTTCCAGTGTATGACGTATTTCTCCTCCTTTTGATCTTCCTTTTTAGACACTGTGAAAGAAAACCCTCCATCCTCCATTTTCTCTTCTTCTTCCTGCCCGTCCTCTTCGCTTCCAGCAATGAACAGAGAAAAAAAAGAAACAGTCGCACCACTTACTAAAAGCCTCTCCATCTCTGCTGACTGCAGGTAGGCTGGTAATGATCTGGGAAAAGAAGAATATTACCACCGGTGTGAAAGAAGCATTAAGAATGAATGAATTGCATTAATTTTGTCTTTAAATTCAATTTGTTTACTTTTAAAGGTGACCCATTATGCTTATTTCCAGCTCCATGTTTTTACTCTCACATTCTTTTAGAGATGTTTTCCATGATTTATAGGTTCATCCATAGTTCATCCACTGTCTGAAACAAGCCGTTTTAGCTTCCCCTCCCTTTAAGCCAGTTTTCTTCTGATTGGCTGGCTATGACAAACAGGTCTGAACAACAGGTTGATGGGGATTCTGTGCTCCCACCCAGAGCTGTCTATCTGAGGTGACCACATTGGGGTTATTCCCTCATATTGATGTCACACAGATCCAGGAGTAGAAAAAACAGTTGAAAATGAAAAGAGTAGTCTAATATATACAGTATATATATGTAACAGAAACTAAGGAAGTTTCAATTTCTAAAAATTAAATCCATAATATTTTATAAGTACTTTGTTCCCAAATCCAAAATTTCAGTTTTTGTATTATGTTACAATATAACAGGTAAACAAAATTTAGACTTCCAAAAAACAGACTCTATTTTAGTATGCCTAAAAATAAACGAAACCTAGATTTTCACACAGGCTCTTCTGACCTGGCTCTCTTTCTCTCCAGACGGCTGAGCGACTCAGCAGGTGCGGACTCTGAGTGTGCTGGTCCAACTTGCACTATTAGCTCACTGTCTGATGACGGGACACCAGTCACAACGACTCCCCCAGCCGTCGACCTGCCAATCACCACACAAGGTGAGGAAGAACAGAGAGGTTTGGTACTTGCATCAGTTGTAATAGTGATCCAGAAATGAGACGCTATTCATCACTTTCGTTCATGTAGATACTGTTGATGCTCCTTTACTGAGTGACCTGTCAGCTGACCTGCTGGGACTTGAAGCAGAGTCATGGAGTCTTGCAGTCACTGCCGAATTTTGTAGGCAACACGACAGACACACAATCAAACGCCAGGATGTTATTTATGGTGAGAAGATCCAGCCGCCCTTCCTTCATTCCTTTATTTCTTTCATCACATATCTTCCTACTGAAAAAACAATTGACAATACTGTTTTAATATAGTATGTAAAAGCACTGTATACTATACAAACGGCATCTGTAATCATATAGCTGATTATGTTGGATTCCATGGATTGAGTGAAAACCTAATTTTTTTTCAATTTCCAAAGAAATGTGTTTCATTGCATCTACAGTTTGAAACATAAACACTGCCAGATATTTCAGTATCTGTTACCCAGTTTGGCTGTCCTCTTTCAGAGCTGATGCAGACCGAGCTGCACCATATCCAGACTCTGACGGTCATGTCAGAGGTGTTCAGGAGAGGCATGCTGGAGGAGCTGCAGCTGGATTGGGACTGTGTGGCCCGGATTTTCCCCTGTTTGGATCCCCTGCTGGTCTTCCACAGGAACCTCTTCAGAGCTCTGCAGGAACGCAGACAGGCTGAAACCCAAACAGAGAATTCCCAAAATTACATCATCCACAGGATTGGAGATATACTGCTTCAGCAGGTTAGTTGAAATTTAGTTATGTAAAATAAATATGCTCAGATGGATTTCTGTACTCAGCATCTGAAGGTCTCTCTCAGTTCTCAGATGAAAATGCTGAGAAGATGAAAAACTTGTATGGAGAGTTCTGCAGTCACCATATTGAGGCTGTCAACGTCTTCAAAGAGCTACAGCAACAGAACAAGAAACTTCAAAACTTTGTCAGGGTAAGCTCCTGAATCCAGATCCACTGTTTGTTTGTTTTTTTTCATTTCGTTATATTACAGTTAAATATTTTGAGCAGCTAAAATTCTTTGTCTCTCACAGCAACAGAGCAATAACTCTCTGGTCAGACGAAGAGAAGTCCCAGAATTTATCCTGCTTGTAACTCAGCGCATCACCAAGTACCCAGTGCTGCTGGAGAGGATATTACAGTATACCAAGGGTGGGTCTACTCTACTGTGACTTCTGCAAAGCTGCAAATGTTAAGTCTGTCGCATATTTGTTGAAAGCAGAAGAACAAATGAAAAGCAAGAGGAAGTTTTAGTAATTGCATAACAAAATGTTGGCCTAAAATTTTAGCATTTTAGACCACTTCTTAAAAAATTATTGATGTAAAAACCCAAAACGGAAATCTTTTTTTAATACGCTTTAATGCTGCTTATTTGTCTGTTATCAGTTAAGAGAGCGTAACAAAAAAATGGCATTTACAAAAAATTCTAACCAACTGTCAGCATAATTGAAAATCTGTTTTGCAAAATAGATTATTCGTATGACCTCTGGCTATTGTTTCTGTTCGTAGAGGGAAGTATAGAACACTCTGACCTGTCAACTGCCCTGGCTCAGATCCGTGATGTTGTTGCAGCAGTGGACCTGACTGTAAATAAATATGAGAAGTTTCAGGAGCTTCAGGAAGTGCTGGCCCGGCTGGAGAACAAAAGCTTTGCCAAGCTCAAGAATGGCAAGGTGTTTCGCAAACAGGACCTGCACAGCAAACATAGGGATCTGCAGCACAAAGGGCTGGTCTACTGGAAAACAGCCACAGGACGTCTGAAAGGTGGATATGAAATATATCGGGCACTGTGATGTGTTGTTTATTTAGCTGTTAGGCAATCAATCTATTTGTGTCCACACTTCTCTTTCCAGATACGTTGGCTCTTTTGCTCACTGACATTCTAGTTTTCCTGCAAGAGAAAGATCAGCGCTTCATATTTGCTGCTGTGGTAAACATCAACCCCTCCCCCTGGGAAAAAAAAAATCTTTTAAATCAAAGAAACTACATTCACCTGTCTGTCCATGTGTCTGTGTCTATTAACCAATCTGGTTCAACCTACAGGACCAGAAGCCTCCAGTAATCCCTCTACAAAAGCTCATCGTCAGAGAAGTTGCCAATGAAGAGAGAGGGATGTTTCTCATCTCTGCATCCTCAGCGGGGCCAGAGATGTATGAAGTTCATACCACCAGCAGAGAGGAAAGGAATGCATGGATGAGACACATTCGACAAGCTGTAGAGAGGTAAGTGTAAACACGCGATTCAAGTCAAATCTAAAGTGTTTGTTGTAGGTCTGGTTAATGTGTGTTAATAATTGTCACAAATTACTAGCTGTCCTGAGGAAGAGGAGGAAGATGAGCGAAGTGCTGAGACCGAGGAAGCCAGGCAAGCTGCAGAAATGAGAATTCAGAAGATCACCAAGTTCCAAGGTAAAGTAAAGTAAAGTATGTTTGAGGCCAGAAGATTACTTTAGAGTTTATTTGTTCATATCACAGAGAGTTTGTGAAGCATAACAAGACCCATTCCTCGTAATCTTTTTGTCTGTTTTGTGTAGAAACGCTTTTGGGTCAGGACCAACGAATCTGCAACAGCCTGGAGGAGAAGTTACAGCTTTATGCTGAGCTTACAGAATTAACCCTACAGTCACCAGAACCTGTACCACATCGCCACCTGCTGGTACAACCAGTACCGTACACCGACAGTGAGACACCAAGACAGGCCTCCTCACTGCTCACAGCTGCACTCAGAGAAGGTATAAAAGGTCCAGTGTGGCTGGAATTTTTGATTTTGGAGGGATTTCTAAATAAAGAAATAATATCTTAATGTTGCAATATAAGATTAGTTGATTTCTTATAATGAAAATATTTGTTTTAACAAGTATATTAATTAGTATTACAAACTTGAATGAATTAGCAAATTATAAAAAAGTCTACATATAACAATGCAGGAAATAGAAAATAAAGTGAAGTAAAAGTGTTGCAAACATTAAGTTTTGACCAAAATTTGCCTTTCCTCCAGCTGAAAACCTGATCACCATTCTCCAGGCTCGTGATGGCATCGCTGTGCAGAGTCAGAGCTCTCCTGTCCGAGGCCCTGAGTGTTGCAGTTATAACAGCCACGGCAGCAGCATTCAGGAGTCTCCCTCTGAGCGTGAGTCACAGGCAGACACTTCAGCATTACATTTTCTGGGATATGTGTCACACTGCAGCTGATGTGTCAGTGTTTACTGTAATTTCTTGACCACATTGCATATATGCACACTGTCACATCTCCTTCTCTTGTCCCTACAGCAGATTATCTGAGCACGCTAAGTATGAGCTCCACCTCTCTTGGATCTGACAGTGAGTTAGCCGGGATGGACAATTCGTTGTGGAGCTCAGCTGTCGAGCTGAGAAAAGGAGAGAACAAAGGGACACTGGTGAAGGTTCAACCTCTTTAGTCCCCCACGAACAGTGTTTGTTGATGGATTATTATACATTACTGTTCCACTGTACTGACCCATTGTTTTCTGTAGGTGGCAGAGAGTGTCCAGAGCCTGACCCAGCTTCTCTACAGTCTACATGTGAGAAGAACAAATATTTCACCGAATTGATTGAAAGACTGTATGTTTTATGTGATATAAGAATAAAACAGTGCAGCTAAAATACTTACAACACACACAACTGTTTTTATGTTAACTCAGACAAAAATAAATCTCTCAGGAACTTTTAGTGTTTGCTAAATAGTGAATATGTAATCAGTCATAACTGCCATTACATTTTTAGACTCTAAAATAAAGAGGTATTTAAAAGGTTATAGATAGATATAGATAAGGGATTTCAAAGACTGTTCATTTAATAAAGCCTTAAAACAGTCCCGATCAAAAGTTTAAGACCACTTGAAAAATGGCAAAAAATCATATTTTTCATGGCTGGATCTTAACAAGGTTGCAAGTAGAGGGTCAACGTGAAACACGAAGAAATGGGAGTGAGACAAAACATTTTTTTGAGGTTTGAGTATTAAAAACAACGCTTAAACTGAAACAGGCTGTTTTACAGCTGATCAAAGGTTTAGGACCACATGACTTTTAAAGGCCAAATCTGTGCAAAAATGTGGATTCCTTGTCATTTTCTGCCAGGTAGTCACACTGTCATGACATTCTGATGGCAAAGGCAAAAAAACGTTCCCTTTTTGAACATGGTCGGGTTGTGGAACTGCATAAGCGGGGTCCATTGTTGCTGAGGTGGGACGCAATAAGACAGTCATTTGGATTTTTTTAAATGAAGGTTATGGAACAAAAAAGTCAAGTGGAAGACCCAAAACAATTTCACCAGCGCTGAGCCTGAGGATCCAATTGGCTGTTCGTCAAGACACTGGACGACCCTCGACCCAAAATAAGGTGTTACTGGTGCCGATTGCAGCCCCATAACCATCAGATGGCATCTGAGGTGGAGGTGTGGTCCTAAACTTTTGATCAGCTGTAAAACAGCCTGTTTCAGTTTAAGCGTAGTTTTCAATAAATTGCATGCTCATAAAAATGTTTTGTCTCACTCCCATTTTTTTCTTGTTGCATGTTGAAGCTCTGCTAGGAACCTTGTTAAGATCCAACCATACAAAATATGATTTTTTTTGCCATTTTTCAAGTGGTCTTAAACTTTTGATCGGGACTGTATGATGATGCTTATGTTACATTTAGTAACTGGAGCGTGATCAGTTGTCTCCTTATGTTTGCAGGCAGCTGTGACTCTCCAGGACAGCTGCTATGAAGTCCACCAACTCCTTCTTCAGGAGGGAGAAGGACCTCAGCTCCGAACCCTCACCTCCCTTCAGAGCAGCCTGGTATTAGTTATATCATACCCACTGAAAACATTTTCTCCATGTGAAACCATACACATTTTGAGGAAGCTTAGATTTTAGAGTTATGTCAACACATCTATTTTTGTCCAGGAGCAGGAGAAGCAGAGGAGTATTGAGAAGAAAAAAGAGGAAGTTGAAAAGAAGGGTTTAGAGAGGAAGAAAGAAGAGGTTGATGAGGTGCAGAAACTCCAGGTGAAGCTGAAACAAGAGCAACAACGCTGGGACAAAGAGTGTCTGGCCAGAGAGAAACAACAGGTTAGCTTCATGCTAGTGTTCTCTAAACTTGCTTTTATGTTTCTCAGTCACTTGTCTTTCCAGTCTGTCTGTTTTTGTTTCATAATAGTTTGGTGTGGCACAAAAATAGCTTGGTTTAGAGTTATGAGTCTACGCCCATTCCTTTGATCTGTACCAGGTTATAAATAGATCACTTTTAATTAAAGCAAACAAAAGCAAACTGTAGTGCTAGATGAGAATCAAGACTCTTGATAAATAAAAATAAATTTTAGAAACTTCTATAACTACTTCAAATTTCAGTACCACAAACAGGAAACATGTCATATACCAGCAAAATGTGTGACCTGCGAATTTCGTTTTCCAGATTAGATATTTTTAAACATGTGTTGTAACCTTATTTTTATACCTGCATGTTTTCTGCATGTGCATCTGCCATTTTCTGTTATCTTTTTCAGTTTCCTGTGCTGCTGTTGCCAATGGTTATATTTTACTAAGTGCTAATATAGAACAGGTCACAAAGGCTGTTACCTGCTTTCAGAACTGCAAATTAAACCCCAGGTTGTGGGTAAAGTGCTTAAGTTTCAAATATAGTTCTAAGGCTTTTAATCTTTATACTTAAAAAATGTATGAGGTCTGTTATAACAGTAGAATAATAAGCCTGGCATGCTTACAGAGTGAACAGGAGAGTTTGCTGGAGCAGCGGGAGCAGCAGTGTCTCCTGGAAGCTGAGCGGCTGCGCTGTGAGCGTGAGGAGCTGGAGACCCAGCTGCTGGAGTACCAGCAAAATCTGGACAGACTGAGGGAGGGCCAGAGGAGTGTGGAGAGGGAGAAGGAGAAGATCGAAGTGCAACAGAGACTGCTTCAGAGCTGGAGACATAGCCGCCAGAGCAGCCTGCCTGTTATGATTCCATTGGATGAATACAAGGTAATAGAGGAAGAGGGAGGTGATACGTGAAGGTGCATTAATGCAGGGGATAAAAGTACCGAAAGATTCAAGTAACAAAATAGATAAATACATAAATAAATGAAAACAAAACTAGGAACAATAGAAAAAATAAAGCCAAAAGAATTTGTCACCTCTCCTTTTATTTCATGTCATTTTGATGTGCCAGGGGTCTACCCACAGCCGCTCAGGCAGCCTGGATGGCAACTGTTCAGTGTACAAGAATGAGGCAGCTTTGCTCACCTCACTCCAACAGAACCACCTCCACCAGCCCACCAACAACAACCAGCACCAGCATCTTCTCTCCATGCCAAGAAAAAACCACGAAGACCCCCTGCACAGTTCCACCTACTCGACCAACCTCGGCCTCAGTGCCAGCCTCTACAACAGCCTCAACACCCTGCTGAGCCAGACACACAGCAAACAGCCGCTGGATGGCCTGACATACCCAAGCTACAGTAACAATCATGCCTGTCCCCAGGCCCTGAATGACTCCATCCACCCCTTTGGCAGCAGGATCACTGCACAACCACAGGAGACCAACACTTGTAAGACTACATTATAAAATGTGGTAGAAAGTGCATGATGTTTTAAATCAGTATTGTACATAGTGTTTTTTCCAGCCCTCAAAAACATCTTTGTCTTGACAGTTGAAAGTGATTCTTTTGACTTCATACAGTGGGTGTCTGGACCCACACAGGGACGTGGACACACACTGGACCCTATTTTATCTTATATTTTTTCTGTTTCAACCTGGATGATCCGTGACACAGTATTTTCAGATCATAAGCTTGTCTCATTTGACATTGCCTTGCTCTGTAGCTCTGTTAAACCTCATGCTCCTGCGAGGCGCTGTCGTGTTATTAACCCATCCACTGCTGTGCATTTCTCTGCTTATTTCAATCAGAACTCTGGAATTCCTGAGTCTGTGTCTTTAGATACAGAGGAGCTCAGCTCCTGGATGATGCTGTGGCCTTATTAAAAAGCAGGGACCCCAAAACTAAATATGAGCCCTGGCTAAATGACACAACTTATGCCTGTCAGATGTGAATGCCAAAAAGCTGAAGGAAAGTGGAAAAGCTTAAGAGCCGCTTTTGACACAGGGGATTATAGTATTTAAATATCCATTCCCACATTTCTCAAAGAACGTTTTGTGTTAGAACTTGATTTCAGATCTTCCTCTGCTCCTTTGTCTTGTGGGATTCCGCAGGGCTCGATACTTGAGCCTCTGCTATTTTCCTTGTATCTGCTACTCCTTGGTTCTATTTTTAGAAAGCACAGCGGCTGCTCAGAGGGGACAGGGCTTTTGTAGTAGTGGCTCCCAAATTGTGGAGTTAGATAGGCCTCCTCAATCCTAATATTTAAATCCGCTCTTATGTTCCCCCACTAATTAGCTTATTTTGCCAAACACAGTACCTCTTTTGTTTGGCATTTGACCCAGTTTGAGATTTTATTTTATTTCATTTTAATTTAATTTTTAAAATAAAGTTGGCTTGGCTTGGCTTGACAGTATGTGTTGTTCTTCTTTCAGCAGGCTTCAGACCAGTGGTGGACAAACAATCCCCGGATCCGTGGAGGTCAGAGGTCACAGGCCATAAACTTTATGAGGACGGCTACTCTTCCTCTCCTTCTCTTAACCCTCTCCTCCCCCCTCAGGCATACCTCTCTCTCGAAGGGCAGAATAGGGATGAGGGAGTTGAGGAGAATATTGTTTACCTCTAAAGGTCCATTAGAGAAAAATAAACAATATAGGCCACCAGATGTATACTGAACAAATAATAATATGTCTGTTGCTTAAATGTGTATGTGTGCATATGTGTCCATGTAAATATGATGGATTTACATTCATCTTTTAAAATCAGATAGATCAAATATAGAGGTAATCGCAGGGAGAAAGTATAAACAGACTGTACAGTATGTGCCTTTATCATTGTATGTGGTGAACTTTAACCATTCTCCTCCTGTGTGATGAAACCATTGTGCCTTTTCACAAACAAGCTCTTTGTAAATCAGCTTTTATATTTGTACATCTCCTGTTTTTACTTCTACCACAAACCTTTTGAGTATCTGTTGCACTTTGTTTGATGACAAAGGTACCTTTGTGCTACAAACCTTTTGACTTCAAATACCAGAAAATCAGGACAGATTAAAATTGATGTAATTTACCTCTTGAGCACTTAAAATTAAATAAGAATATATGAGAAGCCAATCAACCCCTTTTCTAAACTATATATAGATTATTTCTCCAAGTGATCTTTAATGATATTTATAAGGGATTGTGGGCCTCTACGAGAAATAAAAATAGACTCATATTGTGTATAAATATAAAATACATGTATAGTTTTATGGAGTGGCTACCTATGCACAATATGTTGAATTGTTTTCTCACTTAAGTGCCAAAAATATCTCGCTGTCTGATGCTGTAATTAATGTCTGTAAAAAGTGGGTGCATTTTTTTTCCCTGTTCCTTGAAATTTCAGATAATTTATTGCATAAAAATTGCTTCGTGCACTGTCAACGTTTATAAGATTTTGTTTGAAATTTTGTCTTGTAATCTTCATAATCAGAACTGTGTTATCATATTGTGTATACATATATATATAATATATATATATATATATGTATATATAAAACTGTTGTGGCAAACATCTGTTTTAGTGCATTCTTACTTATCTGAAAAACGTCACAGCACCATTGGTTTAATATTTACACTCCTCTCTTGACTTCCGATTATACATTATGCAACACTCGCACTCCTACTCATACTAACACTTGCTGTTGACTTATGAGGCTTTCAGTTGGCGTGCTCGGTGAAAAACAGTTCACTTGAGAGGATGATAAATGTCAGGAAATCCTTTTTCAGCCTGTTTGGGTTGTATCTGATATTTTCTAACAATGAGTGTTGCATTGGCAATGGTAAGTTGGATTCATTTATGTTCTTTCTGATCATTTTAAAGTTCTCTCAATATGTCGTCTTGAAGCATGCTCAATCACAGGTAAGGAAATCCCGGAAAGTTGATTCTGTTTATTGTTTAGATAAACAGTACTAGCATTCTGGGACCCCGAATGTGTCCTGTAACTTTACATCCTTCTGTTGTGTGATACGCCAGGCTGTTATCTGCCAAAACCAAACATCACTCTGAAAGCTATTAATGACAAGCAAACCCTTGTGGTGAGCTGGTTGGTAAAACACAGCAGTTTTGTGGGTGACATTTATGAGATCGAGCTCTGCCGCACTGAACAGCACACCGTTATTTACGCTGTGAGTATTGAGAGTTGTGTTTTCTGTTTTTAATGCTGTTTAAAAGTCTGTATTTAGAATTGGAATTATTTATAGAAACGCATTAACTACCCGCCATGGCCAGAGAATACAGTCAACAGTTCCATGTAAAAGATAACTTGTAATTTTTCTGCTATTCAGACAGGTCATCACAGAGAAAGACAGAATCTTACATTTTTTTTCATCACCAGTACATTTAATTGATTCTGTAATCCTACTTTTAAAACCTACCAGTGTTATTATGAACAATTATTTTCTGTTTTTTAACCTAGAAAAATGTGAGCGTATCCCCTGGAGGTTCGGCCGAATACACATGGACATGGATCTCTGATATGCCTCTGGAGTGTGTTGATCACTCTGTCAGAATGCGATACTATAATCAGTCTGTCCAGAGTCCTTGGAGCAACTGGATAACCAACTCTGGTGAGATGTTATGCTAAACATTAAATGTTAGCCTACGTGTTTTACTGGTGAGGTAAAAAAAAAAAAAGCAACAGTTGTCGTTTTCTTAGTAATGAAGCGTTTCACAACATCTGCAGTAATTGCAAACGTCTCTTTCAACATATATCTTACACATACAATGCAAATATGTACATGGTTGGGAAATGAGGTGTTGTCTGCAACACTCTTTATTTTTAGTTTACTACCCGTGGGAAAAAAAAAAAGTAAAATGTAATAAAAGTAAAACTTTTTAAAAATTTTATAGTTTCTGTGGGTGACCAGTCTGGACTCCAGGCAGGGTTTTTTTTTTTTAATAGCCATGCGAGTCTAATAGATGCGTCACATTACTTGGCATTCTTGCTGAAATGAGTGAGGCTTTCACTGAAAAAGACATTTCATAGATGGTAGCATATGATGCTTCAAACCTGTGTATTTTAACATTATAATCAGGTACATAGCACATAGAAAATGTCATTTTTTAAATTATGTAGTTATTTTTTAGAATTTTGGTTATCTACAATTAATCAGCCAAAATGTGACTGAAGTGCAGACTCTCAGCTTCAGGGTTTACATATTTATTTATTTTTTAATTATGAATAACAGCAATTTTTAAATATAATTTCCCATTTTTAATGACTCAAAAGAAATTGGGCACATTGACTACTGGACACAATTTTAAATATACAGATTTTTGTTCATTCTTGGATGAAAATTATTTGGAGTCAATGACTGCCTGAAGTTTAGAACCCATAAGCATCACCAAGTGCTGTATGTTCTCCCTCCCACAGTTTACTGCAGTTTGTTACTTGTTTTTCTGTCTCTGTGACATCCTGTGTCATTATGCTGCTTCTATCAGCAGTCATATCATGCAACACTTTTGACCAGGTAACACTAACAGTTGTGTCCATGCCATAACATTCCCTTCGCCAGGTTTGACAGAATACTTTGAGTCAAAAGGTTTTTCTTTCTTCTTCTTGGACTCTTTTTTTTGTTTTTTGGACTCGGGGCCAGAGTCATTTGTGGAAGTTGCAGTGCTATTGTGAGTCCTCTTGATTTGGTCTTTCTTCTTCACAACCATCCTCCCGTTTCTCAGAATCTGCATAGTCCTCAGGTACCACGTCACTCATGAAGTTAAAAGAAATTGCCCATGACCTAATGCACTAATCCATATCATGAGGGATGGTGAATGAACGGCACACTAATGACAAATCAGATGGCCTCTCTCCTCTATATGCTGGAGGATGCAATGTTTATCATTTCCAAGACAAAAAAAAGAAAAAAGTCTGAAAGCTTTGATTTGTCAGACCACAGAACAGTTTGCCACTCAGCCTTAGTCCACCTTAATGAACACAGATGCAAAGAAAGCAGAGGCATTTTTTGAATCCCCTTTGTTTTTTTGTGTCTCCACCAGTGCAACAATACGATTTTTGTTCCGGTTTTAAGGGCCCTAGAACATACCAAGGCATTAGAAAAATTCTTTCAACACTTTTCTTGCACGAAATACTGAACAGCTCTTCATCAGACTGCACTATAACTTTACTTTGTCTTGTGGTCTTGTAGGACTCAAAGCAAAGGATGAGATCCAAATTTTTCCCTCCAGCCGTGTGCTGAGGCAGGGCAGCAGTGCCATGTTCTGCTGTATTCCCCCAACAGGTGTGAATGTTACAAGAATGACCTTCAGGAACAAGGAATACCGTCTTTTGAGCATTGGAGGTGGAGTAAAAGCTATTACTGTAAACAACCTCACTATCCCAAAAGGAATAATTAAACATTTGTTACTGAGTTGCGATGATGCAACAGGCAAGAGTGTTCATGTCTCGAACTACATCAGTTGTAAGTTTGAATTGTTCTTTTTTTTTGTATTCTTTATTAATTTAATGCAGAATTTTTACATGTATAACTGTAAATGTATATGTGTGTATATTGTAGTTCCACCCCAGAAACCCAGAAACCTCAGCTGTGTAACCTTTGACAAGGTATCTGTCACCTGCACCTGGGATTCAGCCAGAAAACAACTCGCACATGATCGCAACGTGCAAATTTACACTCTCCACATAGAGTAAGCACATGCAGTACACATCTTATATTGTAACACAGTGTAAGGCATAGATGGCAGTGATTTTCAGAATGTTGGATTGATATAGTACTGTGGAAAAGTTTTGAGCCACCCTTCATATTTTTATATTTTGTTTCAAAGGAGCCACACATATTGAGAAATTTTGAGATCTTGAGCAATATTTTCTCCAGGCTTTCTGAATGTCTTTAGAGGTTTTTCTGGCATATGTCGTGCAGTGCAGTCTCAACAAATTTGAGGAAACTGGAGAACTGGAGTACAAAAAAAGAAATAGCAGCCCAATGTATCTACAGCAGATAGCTAAAAGTCATGTCCTTAGGAAGTAGTCATGCATTGGCCTCCCCAGAGCCCGGAACTCATCTTGACAAAGAAAGTCTCATGGTTCGTGCTGTGTGGCAGGCAGGAGGGAGGTGGACCCAAAATGCAGCTCTCTCCGAGACGGGACTTAAACTCAAAACACAGCTTTATTGCTGGAAAAACTCTTCATGGAAATTAACAGTTACAAAAAACAAACCAAAATCTCCAACGTGGAAACTAAACACAAGGAAACACAGGCTCGAAACATGACCGGAGAAACACAGCACAAAGAGAGGGTACGACCCGACACAGAGCAAGGAAAACACAGGGCTTAAATACACTGAGGGATAACGAGCGAATGGGACACAGGAGGGAAACACAGCTGGGAGAAATTAAACCTAACGAGACAAGGGAAGCAAAACTAGAAACACTGACATGAGACAGACTTTCAAAGTAAAACAGGAAACACACTACAGGCGAAGACTTACGAGCAGACACTATGAAATACCAGACATGGGAGCAGAGGGAACACAGAGACACAGACTAGACACAGAACAGAGGGGGGCTCAAAATACAAAACAGAAACCAAAACACAGGATAGTAATAATCAACACAACAAAACAAGAGAATCAGAACATAACCCATAATACAGAATCAAACCAAAACATAAGAAACTCAAAATGCTGGGTCAAAATGACCCAGAACTGTGACAGAAAGGGACAAAAGGCAGCCGGCATTCAAAGAAGACCTTTGAATGTCCTCCAAGAAGCTTGAAGAACTATAGCGAAAGAATACTTAAAGAAATTACAAGAAAGTTTGATTAAAAGAGGTCAGACTCTGTTAAAGAATAAAGGTGGTCGTACCAAACAGGTATTTTCAAGATCTGTTTTTGCCTTGTATACTTTTTTTATGTATGTTTGCATATTTCAGTATATTGCGGCATCTATTTCCCATTTTCCTTCCAAAATATAAATAAATGGGATGTGCCAAAAGCCTTTTGCACAGTACTAAATATTCAGCTTTTATCTTCAAAATGATGCTGCATGAAGGAGTCATTTTACTGCATACAAACATATTTTTTTCTCTTCTCTTGTGTTGCTTATCCTTGTGGTCAGACTTAATGTACAGATGTTTTTGTTCATTTGAAAAGAGATTAAATGCAACATGTATGTTTGTAATTGTTTATGTTGACATTATCTTTACATGAAAAGTCATCAGTACAAATTTCATAGGACCAAAAGATTCATTAAGCCTGTTATAAAGTAATCAAACCATAAATATTATTTCACAAAAGTGTAAGCTGACACTTGTGCTGGATGTGTTTGACGTCTTTTCCTATTCTATTGTTTGTTAAAAACACAGAAACTCAGACAAGGATCCCTTCACCTGTGAGCAGTCATCGTGTACTTTTCCAGCTGTGCCACACCTGCAAAAATACAACATCAGTGTGTGGGTGAAGGACAAGTTAGGAGAGGAGATGGAACGTTATAGCTTCAACATCTCTGACAGAGGTCAGGGGTCATCTTTGTGTATACAACATATTCTCAGTTACGTTTTTGAAGACATAAAGAAACGTACATGTCAATTTAAACTGCTCTGTGCTTGATGATGCTCTCACAATTTACCTACACTGTGTAGTGAAATCAGCATTTGTGTTGTTTTTCTACTGTTTGAATGTTCACTGCACAACCAGTGCAGAAAATACCCAGATATGAAATACATGCTTCGTGTGTGTGTTGCCATTAGTGTTTCCTGTTGTGAAGTCGCTTAGAGTGAACCACGGGGTGACAGACGCCACAGTGTCCTGGAGCATGCAGGAGAGCTTGACTCAAATGAACCTTCTCTGTCAGGTTGCTACAGTCCCACTTGGCACCATGGAGGTGAATTCCTTTAAGTTAATAATAATAATCATCAAACTGCTGAGTGAAGAGTTGGACATTTAGTGCATGTTTCCCCCCCCCCATTTAACAGCTGAGGTGCAACAACATTATGAGCAGTTTCTGCAAAGCAAAACTGGAACACCTGGTTCCCAACACAAAGTACAATGCCAGAGTACGCTGCACTGTCAATGGACGACTCTGGGGAGAATGGACAGCAGAAACCTTCATAACAGGTAAATATAAATATAATTAGAAAAATGTGTTTTACAAATATCATATCATGGTCAAGTCCATATTCAATAAAGTGTGAGAAAAGACTAAAATTATTAAAGGGCAAAAATTTCTTTGAAATGTTTAGCTTTTATCTGCAAAATGGTGCTGCATGAAGGAGCCATTTTACTGCCTAAAAACATATTTTTCTTTTCTCTTGTGTTGCTTTTCCTTGTGGTCAGACTTAGTGTACAGATGGGTTTGTTTGAAAAGAGACTTAAACAACTGCAAACACAAATTTTACATTATGTTAACATAATTTTACATGAAAAGTCATCAGTGCACAACGATTTATTAAGCCTGTTATACAGTAATCAAACTACAAGTATTATTTTACAAAAGACCAAGCTGACACTTGGATGTGTTTGAGGTCTTTTCCAAATCTCTTTTTTGTTCAAATGAAATATAATTGAAAAGAACAGTAAAGTAAAAAGCAAGAACTTAGCAACAAACTCCCAAAGGACTTGTACTAGCAGGCTTTGATTCAACACTTTTCTTACTGACCGCTCAAAGCCACATTTCACCATATACTCATACAGTGTTTATGTCATGTGCGTGTGCAGGCAGGAATAGTGGACCCAATATGCAGACACTCGGAGCCAAAAACAGGAACTCAAAACCGCTTTAATGCTGAACTCAAATGTAACAAAACTGAAAATACAAAATAAACTTACACAGACAGACAGAACACACAGCATAGAATGAGGGAGATTGCAACACAGACCAAAGAAAACACAGGGCTTAAATACACCGAGGGAGAAATCGGGGAATGGGAGACAGGAGGGAAACACAGTTGGGACAAATCAGGGCTAACGAGACAAGGGAAGCAAAACCAGATACATTAATATGAGACACGGACTTTCAAAGTAAAACAGGAAACATAACACAGAGACGCAGACTTGACAAAGGGGGATACAGCAGACAGGGGAGACAGAGCGACTAAGGAACACAGAGACATAAACCATAAGACAGAGAACTCTAACAAAGAAACCAAAAGACTAGAAATGAAAAATAATATCAAAATCAAAGTTCAATAATAATGTAAAACTGAAAACTCTGGGTCAACGACCCAGGCACCCTAACAGTTTATTCTACATGCTGTATGCATTTTATCTACTATGGCCAATTTAGAATCACCAACTAACCTAACAAGTCTTGTTCTTGGCTTGCTTTGGTATACACAACAAACAAAGTGCTCTGGTTCAGTGATCTGCTGCCTGTCATGCTTTAAACAAGTCATTTTCCTCAGATCCACTGGTGTCCTTGGATTTATGGAGAAGAATACAGCCGCTGTCTAACTCACGCACCCGTCAAGTTACTCTGATGTGGAAGCCAGTAAGCTATTTTTCTGTGTCCTTTAAGCACAAATAGTTGGGTGGAATAGTACTCTGGTTTTAGAGAATATACAGTCTGTCACCATTACCTTGGACATCCTTCACCCTTAATTACTCATTTATTCTCAGCGTATTGCTGGCACAGCTGCCACAATAAACATACAAGAGTACACGGTTCAGTGGTCACAGGAAGGCCAAACAGAGTCGAAGAACAGCAGCGTGGGCCAGGCAGTGGTGTCCATTGGCCCAGGAAAGTGTGACTTCACTGTCCAGGCTGTCTTCCCCTCTGGCACCTCCATCCCCGCCAACATCACCATCCCACCAGCGGAGCACACAGGTGAACAGCTTCTCTAACACTCAGAGTCTCTTAAATTTAAATGCTTACTTAGACATTTAACAGCTTGTTTTCCTGTGATAAAACAAATAAAATATTATGGTAAATTTTATTTAACAGAAGTCTGTAAATTTCTTAGCTGGGGGTCATTAAAATGGAGCCTGATTATTCAGGGCCTTGTATGTGAGGAGCAGGATTTTAAATTCGATTCTGGATTTAAGAGGGAGCCAATGAAGAGAAGCCAAGTAGAAATATGTTCTCTCTTTCTAGTCCCTGTCAGTACTCTTGCTGCAGCATTTTGGATCAACTAAAGGGTTAAAAGTGACTTTTTAAGACTGATAATAACAAATTAAAGTAGTCCAGCCTAGAAATATAAATGCATGAACTAGTTTTTAAGTGTCACTCTGAGACAGGATGTTTCTAATTTTAGAGATATTGCGCAACTGGAAGAAAGCAGTCATACAGTTGTTTAATATGCGCATTGAAGAACATATCCTGGTCGAAAACAACTTTAAAAATTCCTCACAGTGTTACTCCAGGCCAAGGTACTGCCATCAAGAGTAAGCATGTGGTTAGATACCGCATTGCTAAGATTTGTATGGCAGAGTACAATAACCTCGGTTTTATTTGAATTTAGAAGCAGAAAAACACTTTCAAATCTGCTCAGCCAGGCGCTAAAGTCCTGAGTTATTTTGTTTTGTTTTGGGCTTTTTTCCCCAGAAAATCTCCCAGTACAGAAGCGTTTAGACAGCATCACCAAGGGTGGTTTCAATCTGACATGGGAAGAGCAGAGCACTGCCACCTGTGGCTACGTTGTGGAGTGGTGCATGCTGGGAAATGCAGTGCCTTGCACTCTGCAGTGGAAAGTACCGGAGGAAAATAATGCATTGTTCCTAGATGCTAGTGAGTTTTATTGTTGTTTTTATTCAGCAATCATTGTAAATACATTTAGTCATGTTTAGCATTTACTGTCATATTTTTATTTTTAGGTGAATTCCGAGCAGGTTACAGGTATACGTTTTATATTTATGGATGCATGGACAATGGACATAGACTACTGGAGATACAGACTGGTTACTCACAGGAATTCAGTGAGTTTTGTTGTTGCATGTGTTTGTGTGTGTGTGTGTGTGTGTGTGTGTGTGTGTGTGTGTGTGTGTGTGTGTGTGTGTCTATTTTATACATTTATTATGTGTAGAAGAGACATTTAAGGCTGAGCGCTGTGTTTTAGCCA
>VUQG01004451.1:0-11452 GCA_015106755.1 Etia nguti
CAGAGCTTCACAGTGCAAATGGATAAGACCCAAAGCACACTGCAAAGCCAACCCAAGAGCTTCTTAGTGCAAAAAAAAAAAAAAAATCATGATATTCTTCAGCAGCCAAGTCAGTCACATGATGTCAACTCAACAGAGCTCGCTTTTCAGTTAGTGAAGGCAAGTTGAAGGCAGAGAGATGTTCAAACAACCATCAACTGAAGATGACTGCAGTGAAAGCCTGACAGAGCATCTCAAGGAGGTTCTAGATGTCAGTCACTGAAAGCTAAGAATTTTCATTCAAGTATTAAAAACAATTCCTACATTTAAAATGTGTAATTTTGTCCATTTATTTTAAAGCCACTGGAAAGGGAGAACTGTACAAAAATTGTACTGTGTAATTCCTAAATAGTTACAGCAATATTTAATATAAACCTCTTAAATTAAAGCTGAAAATCTACAGTTCAATCACATCGTGACTGTTTGATTTAAAATCAACTGTGGCAGTATACAGAGGTATAATTATATATGGTTCTCAGATTGAAAATTTGTTTGGTTACCAACGTTGCTGATAAAATTGTACACATTTGAGGTAGTCGTACAGTTGGCTACGACTTGCTTCAGTCTCATTTGTGTTTGCAGAAAATGTATGTTTTCTTTGGCAGAGCGGTCTGAAATGCTTCCAGCTGCTCTGAATGCTTATCATTTCCCGAACTGACAAAGCGAGCTATGTGGGCTAGCAAAGATACAGATTTTAAAAAAAAAGAAAAAAAGAATTAAATTAAAAAATAAATCACCCTAAAAACTGTACTGGTTCTCCAGTGGGCAATTTCAACCCCCATTCTCTTGCTGGCCCCGTTCTCCCCCTTGAGTGAATCGTGGCAAACGACAACAGTTTCAGATGTTAACGAGATCCACAAGGTTTCACAGACGTTGATAACATGTAAGTTATAAAATATAAAGACAACTTTGAATTATTGTTGGTAAGCAATATGATATTCAGTCATAAAGTTCAGGTGTAAATGTTCTTAAACTAGCACACTGGATTGACTGTGTTGTTTCATTCCAAGTGTAAAACTGTGTAATCTTTTGCTAATTTTCCAGTGAAACAAACATTACATCCCATTTACTGCAAGAGAAATAATTCAGCCTTTCAAGAAGAGAAAGGGAGGAGCAGTGCTAAAATCAGATAAGTGCGGGTTACACAGCAGTCGATTAATCTGTCTCATCACCATCCATCAGAATGACTATAATCCTAGCGGTTAAGCCTTTCTCATTGCAGCCTTGCCTCTCTATAAGGCTGAGGTGAAGAAATTAAAAAAAGGTACTGGTTCCAAAATGCGGTGAAATGATTTATCTGAAACATTACACTCTATAGGTATTTTCAACTACACCGAGTATGTGGCTCTGTGAGAAGAGCTCCTCCAATATGCTACATGTCACATTTATTCGAGAGAAAATCTTTTGTGCCGTCAGGTAGTTCAATGAGTATACTGGATTTTATGAGCATATATTTGACAAACAAAAATAAATGACTTACTCTTATGTAACAGCTCCTATCTCAGGAATATCTCCAGTTTAAACGGAAAATCACAGCATGGTTCAACAGCTATGAATCACCGCTCACATTTACAATTCGCCGAGGGATTCAAGAAGGGTGAAAGAATGAAACTAAATGGCAGTTCAGCCGGTAACTGCAGGCATGATTAGAAGCATGGTTGTGTGACTTTTCAAGAACAGTTGCAAGTTAGAAATATCAAGCTCTTCAGTTCTACAGTATAAGCTGGATGCTGCTCAGATGCTGCGCAGATGCTAAATTAATAAATACCCAGTGGTATCAAAACTCAACTGAACATAGTAGCTCACAAATGTGATCATATGGTAAAAAGAAAGCAGAAGCTAAATCAACAAAAAAAAAAAATGTTCAATTTGGTCAGCTATTTCTAATTCTTTCAAGAAAAGTGATGGTGACGAGTGACAAGTGGCTCATTTATGCAGTTTGGTGTCCTCGAAGGATTTGCAACACACTGCATTCTTAGGGGCATATTGTATGCAATAGCTGCTTAACAATTAACTGATGATTACAGGTTATTGTAGGTTTAATCTTGGTTTAGAAAATTCAATGCACACAGCAGCAAACAAAACCTCTGACAAGAAAGAATAAATAGCCGTACAGCAATCAGCTCAAAACATGCTGAAAAAGCCTCACCAAGGTAAAACTATTTTTACTCCTGCAGGTTTAATGCTAAAATGTCTATATGCCGACATTTTATTCTGATCGGTGAAAATCCAGGTTTACTGCTAAAACATCACCTCTAAATATGGATTTTATGTAATCATGCCTTCATTGGGCCACTTACAATCTTCGCTAGAAGTAAGATGGGTGAGGCCTATAACATTCTTCGCTCATTTTTGTTAATCCAAGCTGTTCTGAGCTTAGCTCTGTGTGATGTGACTCTGCTCTCTGCTATCTACTTGTTTTTAAGTAAAACAGGCACATGTTTCTCTCAATCTGGCACTTTCAGTTCCAGGCGTCATCCCATTAACCTTGGGATAAACAGCCGTGCCTGTGCTACCATGGCAATGCTGACAGAATGGCGATTGCCTTGTCATTTCCGTTTTGTCCCCTGCAGTGAAAGCACGCATGCTGTATGCCGGCTGGCAGACCTCCCAGAATTGGCACACTAGCACTTGCAAAAATCTACGCTGATCAGTCCATATGCATGAGTACCACTGACAACAAAACATGGCCAGAAGATAGAAGGCACAGTGTCAGCAGTAAGGAGGGTCACAGCGGTTGTATAGATGGCGAAGCGCAAAAGAAGATCATCCTATGTGTGTGCTGCCTAATCTGTTCAGTGAATGCAGGCGCATCGGATAACATTTCGAACAACGCTCCTGCTGTCAGTTTCAATATGCTGATAACACTCCAGAGGGTGGAGCCGCACATGCTGCAGCACTCAGGAGTATCAAATGTCCAGGTTAGACAAGCGATGAGCTCACGGCTTGTGTGATGTTCAGACAAGCCAAAGGAACAGACTGAGTCGCTAATCAGACAACGGCTGCCAAGGGTTATTTCTTTTTTTCTTGTGCCCTCACAAAATAATGGTGTGGTAACATTAACATTGTTTAATGTAATACCGTACTCACAACTGCGTGAGATTAGACCCAACACAGTAAAATCGTGTACATGGTATACATTTGGTATATTTTTCAGTAAGAAAGCCGTCACAACCGTGAGGTAAAGCTTTAAAGACCACTACTTTTAACCAGCTGTAGCCTTCCTTAAAACATGCAAAAAACTACCAGCCTGACATCATATGTGGCACCAACTATATTTGTTTAAGCTGACAAATACAGTGCATTCCTGATGTATAACTGGTATAACGTTAAACTAGATTATGTTGGCAACATGTTAAACTAACTGAAGCTAAAACAAAGTATATCACTACCAAAGATCTAAGGTTATGGGCCAGCCAATGGACTTCCTCAATATTGCCATTTACAGAACAGTGTCATCAGCACAGCTCATGTATATATACATATATATATATTTTAATCTTCAAATTAAGATACTGATTCATTGTGAGGTTAATCAAATTATACATAGATTTTGAAGCTTGGATGGCTCCCTCACTGAGGATGTAGAGCGTTTAAGGGCTTGTATATTAAAAATGAACTTTTAGGCATGGCAAGTAAAAAGCACTAGTCTGTCACACTACGTGCTTTTTACAGTCCTATCTTCAGTAAACTGCTAAGCCGGAGCTCCTTTGCATAAAACAAACCGACAGACTTTATCCCTTTGTTCCACTTTCTCTGTGTCAGGCAGATCTCCTTACATGCTTCCTGGCAGCTCTGTGACCTAATGGCTGGGATGTGATGAAGGAAAGAGAGAGCGAGTTCAGAGCAAAAGCTGAAACAACTGAGGGAAGGGCGGGGGGTAAAAAAACAAAACAAAAAACCCAACAATTCAGTTTACTGAATGATGCTGATTGTGAGTGTTTAGCAATTAAGATACAAACTCCCACTGCACCAACTATAAGCTGCCAGGAATGGTCTACAGTTCATTGTCATTTCTTGGATTCGCTACACTGGGGCTCGGCCTAACACCTTTATTTTCTATGCTATGTGGGATTTTGGTATCATTGTAAAACACAAGAGGCTTCTTTGAAAGAAAGAGAACAGAGGCGAATACCTACCATAAAGCTCTGATTGCAAATGAGTCTGAATACATTTGAAACTCTATCAGACAGCATGCAACTACAATCAAAGTGAGGAAACTCATTCTGGCAAAACTGGGGCAGCCAATTTTGGTGACTGACTGTTCCAGTCTAAATGGGGTCATGCTGCCAAAACTACCAATGTTACACCAGAGTGAAATAAGTGACTAAACAACATTTCAACCGGAGACAGAGCCCTTCTTGCTGGTGTTCAACAAGAGAAATGTAATGAATAAAAATTGGTACTCTTAGAAGTTTCAACACGTCCACAGATGTCTTACCCAAACACATAATGGAAACTTTCAGGTAACTGGAAAGGTGTTTATGAAAGTGAATCATTAGTTGCAACAATTAGATTTCTCTCTCCTGTACTCTCAAAAGGAGTTTCTTGTCAGAATCCTTTACTGGCTAATCTGCATAAGACGACTCAATTATCAGTGAACCATGAAGGTACAAACCATAATGCCCTCAGTGGGCGTCGGGGTGCTTCAAAGAAAAGTGAAGAAATATGTGAATAAGAACAGTCAACCCAGGAATTGCAAAACAAGAAAATAATTGCAGTTGGCCTACCCACTTTTAAAACCTTTTTCCTCAGCATTCTCAACCAATATCCACTTCTCAGTGAGATCTAGTACTTGGTATATCAGTGCAGTTTGCAAGAATGAAAAAAGGCGTCTGGGGGTCACTGTAGGGGTACGTAGAGGGTGAAGAATGAGTGAGTCTTCAGTTACACTTCACCAAATTAAATGTGCATTTGCTTGACCTTGTCAATTCTGTGATGAACAAAGAGGTAGAGGAAAGCAAGTACACCAAAAATGTCTCTGTTCACAGTACTGTAGTGGCACTGGCTCAACTAGGAGAATTAGAAAGTCTCAGAAAGCTAATACAAGATGGCAGCATTTGGTCTCCTGGAAGAAAAAAAAGAATCACCAAAAAAAGCATGCATCTTTAAACTTTAGTTTAAATTTTCACAAATTATCATCAGATTTTTATTTTGTGTTAATATGCACCGTATTTAATGCCGGTGATAGCTGTACATGTTGGTATATGCAGACTCTGCAATGCCTACGTTTAAAAAAAAAAAGTTTATTCGTTTTATAACAAATTAGTGCAACAACAAAATTTGCAACTGATAATTGAACATCACAGGGTTGTGTTACTTTAATCTGAATTTTAAATGATGAAATGTTAAGATTCTGCAGATGTTACAGAGGAAAGGATTTTTTTTTTTCAAGCTTGTCAAAAGGACGGCTGTATTGCTTAGAAACTGTAAAGGCAAGAAAAAGTAATCAAAAAGCAAATAAAAGTAAATTAAGCAAGCAAGCATTTACATTTTTTATTACAGATTAAATCATACCAGGTTTGGTTCCTTCTCATGAAACATTTACAGATATTAGATTTCTGTAAGTTCAATATATGCAGTCTTTTAAAATGTATAAAAGTAATGTGAAATGTAACATTTACTTGTAATTGAAGCTTTATTGTGAAATAAAGCAAATTCAATTGGTATGTATGCCTACATAAATAATTCATTCAACTCTATACTTTGTTTCCATGTTAAATAGATTTACATTTTAACAATAATACTGTAAAAGTAACAACTTGCAGGCTTAAAATTATCTAATTAACTGTAGAAATGCATTTTAGCACATAAGACAAAGTTAAATCGCGCTGCTACCCCCTAGAAAACATTTGAAAATATTCAACTAACAGACACTGTAAACAGATGATTATATGTTCATCTGGACATTTTTTTTTCCTCTGTGAGAGAAATATTTCATCACTCATTCAAGTGACTTACTCAGTTTCAGCTGACTGCAGGTTTCCCCAAACCTTATAAACAGTACTTTAACATAACGACCAAAAACTAGCACCACTGACTAACAATGAGCCGAGTTCAATTTTATGATCATTAATATGCAAATTGTCATGACCACTGATCGATGGCCCAGAGTACCATTCACAGAATGTTAGGAAATAGCTGCAATCACAGCACTGTAAAATGGTAAAAGATGTACCCTCAGGCCCCCTCCTCGGTTCAGAGATGGTTGTTCCCTTTCAAGTAAATGGCCTCCTTGACTCCCTGCTCAAACCAGTGATCCTCCCAATCCAGGATGTGTACATCCTCAATACTGAAAGAGTGGCCACTGGACATTAGGTGTAATTAGACTGCGGAGTCCTGGCCTGATAAGGTAGCTCTTCTGTGCTGTACCATCCTCTTAGCCAGAGGTTGTTTGCTTTCCCCGATGTATAATTCACGGCAATCCTCCTGGCACTTAACCGCGTACACTGTATTACTCAGTTTGTGTCAGGAGACCCGATCCTTGGAGTGCACCAATTTTTGGTGTAGCATGTTTTGGGGTTTGAAAGCCACAGAGATGTGGTGTTTTGAGAAAATGCGTCTCACTTGTTCCGATACTCCCACACATAAGGGATCACACTAAAGGTTTTCGCTTAGGCAGCGGTTGTCCTTCTCCGCTGGATTGCCTGGAGCATTCTTTAGATGCCTTTCCAGCTTTGACAAATGTCCAACTGGGATAACCACATTTATTCAGGGCATTTTTTTGATATGATGTTACTCTGCTTCCCTGGCTGCTGCATCTGTGGGAATCGTGTCCGCTCTGCAGTGTCATCCACATACCTGAACCAATGGCTCAGTAGTGTTCCAGGATATGATAACACAGCCCGCTTTTCCACTTCCTCCACATACAAACTGCCCACAATGGGTTAAACTTGGGAACCCATGGCACACCCATTTCTGCCTGCAGTACTGACCCTTGAATGTGAAATATGTACATTGAAGACCGTTCCAAGAGCAGACACACTTAGTGCTTAGGGTGGGGTCATCCCGTAATCTGTTACGGACTGCACTGCTTCACTAATTGGAACATGAGTGAAGAGAGATGAAACTAAACTCAATTCATATTTTTAATAACCAAATTTAAGCCATCACACTGGACTTTTCTGAGAGTTAAGAGATGAATCAAGCATAACATTCAACAATGAAAAGTTTTCTGTTCATAAATACAAGTAACCGATTTGGCATCTCGATCAGAAATATAATAATGTGCTTTACTTTTTTGCTGCTTTTTGGAAAACAGAAAATTTGAAAATTCATGGATAAGCTCACATACTGGTAGTTTAACCAGTACAAAACCATAAACAATGATTTTGCTCATTACTAGTACAGCTGTGGCATAAACCTTTCATTGGGTGGTGGTAATGTGATTTGTAATGTGACGCAGACAATTGTGCATCACATTACAAAATAACTATTTCCTGGTTATTGTAGCCGAACAACAAATGGACTTGGGCTACATATGATCCTGTAGCCAGTAATTGTTTTGCCATCATTTGCAATTTTAGCAACAAAAAAACAACATCCAATGAAACATTAGATCCAGCGGGTCATTAATCCATGCCCAACTTAGCCATCATATACAAGTGCTTAAGATTCATTTTGAAGTTGTACTGCCTTTTATCTATGCTGCAGGTCATATACTGACCCATTTTTAAAATAACAGGAGGCCAGTTGCTTTAGAATTTAGCGATGACTGACATGATAAGACATAGGTTTCATTAAGAGATTGTCCTTTCAGTTTCAATCACACACTTTTCTCTGACTGCTTCTTGGGTTGGTACGACATGGTAGCTGCTTGCCAAGTCTGGAAGATCAGCATTCATATATCATCCTCGACAACTACAGCCAAAGTCACCACTATGCCTCTAACAGACTCTACCGAAGGCTTTCCTCTGCTGCTATCCATCTGCCATGGAGGTTGTAGGCCAAATTAATTTCTTGTACAGTCCTCAAGCACAAACAAGTTTCCTGCCACTGAATTAGACACAGAGTGCTTTGGGTTTAGCTTGACTTCTTAAAAGCTTTGCCTTCTTCAGAACAGTCAGCTTTTCTAAAATGTGAACAAGTTTGCTGGCTCATCCGAAAAGGATCAAGCAGTATGGTCATCACAAGAAAAAAATAAATAAAATAATGCAATTTAGTTAACCTGTGTCAAGAAAAACCTGCGGGGGGGTTTCCCTGCGACCAATTAGCAGGACTGAAACCAAATGTTCCAGAGAGAGAAGTGCAGGTCAAATGCCTCATCCCCAGGGAAGTAATAATCACAAGCTAGAAAGTGATGAACCCATAATATGGAACTATGATAGGAATGGGCTCTTTTAAAGCCTGTTCATAAGTCCAACCAATCTGCCTTTCCCATTGGAAAGTAACTGTTGGAGAGTGGCGATTCTGAGGACAGCGCTGACACAGGAATAAACTCACTCTTATAAAAGTAACTTGCCAAATTAAATCATTTAGAATCAAGCCAAATAGGAAGGTTCCTCATACACTGAAGCTCAGTGACTGGAAGTAATGCACATTAAT
Organism: Etia nguti; assembly: GCA_015106755.1. Lineage (NCBI taxonomy): Eukaryota > Metazoa > Chordata > Actinopteri > Cichliformes > Cichlidae > Etia > Etia nguti. The sequence continues at coordinate 8,584 of VUQG01004451.1, forward strand.
GTTACTGACTGGCCCTTAATTGGTCTACTGAATTTACTGCTACTGTCCCTTTAGTCACAGTCTAGAAAGCCACAGCTTCATAAGAGTAGGCAGGAAAAAAGAGAGAGAGTCTTGTAAGTCAATAGACCTTTCAAGAAAGTCACTAAGCTGGCAAAAAAAAATTCCACCACCCCCTTCCTGCAATAAAGAACAAAATACTCATGTCGTACATGATTTCACATTGATCCAATCATTACAAAAAGAGAATTAAAGACCAAGAAAAGTCTATACACAACCTAGCCAGATGAGTACTTTTTATTCCGCTTTCTTGTAAAGAGCCATTAGCATCCTGTGACATGTTAAAGGAACTGACACTAAATGACAGGTAACACTGAGGGTCCAACCACTACTAGACACTGGAATCTCATTTACCTTGAAGTGAGCCACTTTGCGTTTGCAGTAAAACATGTGTTGTGCGACTTAAAAATCTGGATACTTCCCCTGTTTGTGGAACAGACAGGTTAGGAGGAGGAGCAGTAGCAGGAGATTTTATTTGATTGGCTTAATGGCTGAGAAAATGACACGGTTTTTCCAGAAGTAACAAAATGAAGACATCTGTAAACTCGGCCATAAAGGAAAACTGCACGTTTTCATCTCAATTTAAGTCTGTTCTGCTTTTAGGTTACATAACAGTTTCTTTGAAGCATTATCTTAACCCAGACATGTCTCATTATGCAATTAGCAGCGTGACCTCATACCCCTCACTCCACCCAAACATTCAAGATCTCAGCTTCGCCTCCAGCCCGTGTCTGCAGTAGAGGGTGGAGGAAAAGACAAACAATGCATTCGTCTCTGCCCATAAAACAGTGTGCCTCACTAAGTGCTTTGAAAGACAAAGGGCTGCTAATGTTTATCCACGGAATCATTCAGCGATATTAGGCTTCTAATTATTAACTATATTATACATTTCCAGGTAATTTAGATCAGAGTTTAGAGTATCATCTGCCTTTTAGAACTAATAATAGCAAGCAATAACTTTTAAAACCCCAGATAAACATGAAGCATTGAAACGAGATTGTCCATTAGACGCCTACATGAAGCCTAAAAGTAGATTCAAGATTCAAGACCTTTGTCATTATGGCAGCACAACAAAATTACAATTATACCAATCTCACCTGGTGTGTGACATTAAAAATAAAATAAAAAAGGCGTAAAAATATTGTATCTGTAGTATATTGTGGTTTAAAAAAAAACAAAACAACAACAACAAAAAGGACTGTTAACGAGGGTACGAGCCCCAGAAACATTCCCATCGTGATTAATTGTTTTCTACAAAACTGACAATATTCAAATCAAAATCTAAATATGCTCATTGTCTCACTATGTCAGTGTGAGACTATACACGCATTGATTTCAGGTGGTCTTGCCGAGTTCTGAGAAGAAGGCATCTGATAAGAATGGCGCCACAGCCGTCTCAGAGCCTGAGCTCAATCTTTAATCAGAGGTCATTGTGTTCCACACAGCAGCCCCAAACACATAAAAGCAGGTAGAGGAAGTGCTAAATCATACAGGCATTGGGGTCTAATTGGCCACCAGAATGAGCTCCAGCCAAAATATTGTTTTCCCTTGGCGCTATCTGCTTCCATCTCGTGGGCTTTCATAGAAACTGTGGCTTCCTGTTCTTGGGTGTTGGCCACTGCATAAGTACAACATCCCCTAGTCTGTAAAAATAATCTTCAGGACCTTGTGTAAAGAATGAGAGGGACAGAAATACATTCTGTCCCGCGAGGAAGAGCTTCCCTTACAATTCAAAAGCTCTAACAGTTTCCCCTTTAATTTGGCCAAGAGCCAGCAGGCCAACAAATGCTTCGGTCACTCTGAAAGAATCTGTGGATGGTCAGCACGTAATCAACTATATTACATTTATTCCTAAAAAATGAAATAAATTACAAAAGCATTACTCAAGTGTGTTGGCATGCCACAGAGAGATATTGAGAACAGTACCTTCAAACACATTTCAGATGTGCTGTGCTACAGTGTGCGGTGTGAGTAAAAGATGATGCAAGACAATGAATCATTGCAAACTTAGCATTTACACTGCACACTTAACTTAACCTTTAACCCTAGCATGAAAAATTCCCAAAATAATCAGTCCATATTTACACACTCGAGGCCGATTAAACTCACTCCGAGTTACATTTCTCTACTCTTGAATAAAGTGAGCGTTACACAACTAACAGAACTAGCGAGGAGATCAGTGAAATTTCTGCCTGTTTATTTCCAAAGCAGCTCGGTGCACAAGAATTAGCTCACCTCTGTGCTTCATAACGACATGCTAGTGGAAAGCTGTTACAATTTTACACGTTATTGTTCATTTTCTGTAATTTATTGACTGTGCATTGCAATTTGAATTCATTTACATTGTGTTGTAATGAAGACGCATCCTTTGCTGACATCGGCTCTTTAAGTGAATTCAGTTTCAATTTTTGCTTTGTTGTTTAAATATTTGTTGTAAAAAGCGTAAAAGGCATTGTAACAAAAACTGTAATGTAACATCAAGTCCAGAAAGAAGCTTTATTATGAAATATGCATAAAATTAAACCTACTGTGCGGCTATATAAAATAAAGCATTTTTTAAAAAAAAGCATATATCCAAGAAGAGACATGCTCATTATTCTTGTGCATTCACCTTGTCAAAACAGGAGATAAATGGGAGGGGAAAAAAAATATTGTCAACATTATGAAAAGCTTTACAAAGGTTCATGTGTATAATCTAATGTAGTTGTTAAAAACTGGCCAGCAACATAATCTGGGCCAAAAAAAAAAAAAAAAAAAAAAAAAATTGTTTTAAATTTATTTTTAAAAAAAAATTTTTAAAATTTTTTTTATT